>SNVD02000885.1:0-139656 GCA_013180625.2 Boswellia sacra | reverse complement strand
CTAGGAAAAGGTGGAGGAGTAACATATGAAGGAATTTGAGTTTTAAGGTCTAACTTAGAAGATGATGTTTTGTTCATGGTGGAAGTGGTGTCATCCCCTTCATTAGTTTGTGACCTTTTTTGTGGAACTTGTAATTGCTTTCCACTTCTCAAAGTGATTGCACTAGCATTCTCTCTTGGATTGATCACTGTATGAGAAGGTAATTTTTCTAAGCTCTTGCTCTCGAATTTGCTCATGTTAGTAGCCAATTGTCCCATTTGATTTTCCAGGTTTGGGATACTTGCCCTAGTTTCCTGCTGAAATTGCATTGTGTTAGTAGCAAGTACTTTAACAATGTCCTGGAGATCCATACCTGAGTTTTATGGAGCTAGTTGTGGTGATGCTGGTTGGTGCTTGTGCTTGAAATTGTTGCTGCCACCTTGGTTGATTGAAACCTGGTGGTCGATTTGTTATGGCATTTGGGGCAATTGGTTGATGATTCCCATATCTTAAATTAGGGTGATCTCTCCATCCAGCATTGTAAGTATTGGAGAAAGGGTCATACTTTGCCTTGGTTGTCCTGGAAATCCACCCATGGCATTGGCTTGTTCTGTATCTCCTTCTTGCAAAGTTGGACACATGTCGGTTGGATTGTCCATGGCAGAACATACCCCACATGCATAAGATTGCTGCATATGTCCTACAGCCATTTTTTTTACAAGAGAGGTAAGTTCACAAAGTTGTTGTTCAAGGTTTGAAGTACTTACCTCATTTACTCTTTTTGGTAGTTGTGGCTCAAATTGACTGCTGAATTGTGGGGAGTTCGCTGCCATGTCACTAATCAAACGTCTTGCAACGTTCCCGGGTGTTTCATTAAACTCGTGCTCCAACACTAGCAGCATCAATGATCTCTTTCCATTGGTAAGCGACCCTCATAGAAAATATTGAATTAGGAGTCCATCACTAATTTGGTGGTTTGGACAGCTAGCACATAACTTTTAAATCTCTCCCAATATTCATGAAGTGATTCTCCATTGTGTTGTCGAATGCCACTAATATCTTTTCTAATATTTGTAACTTTCGAGGCTGGAAAGTATTTCTCCAAAAAGAGTTTACTCATCTCATTCCAAGTGGTAATGGTACCTGGTGGTAATAGTATAGCCAATCTTTTGCCGAATCTGCTAATGAGAATGGGAAAGCTCTCAATTTAATTTGCTCTTCAGAAACGCCGGTTGGCTTCATACTTGAGCATACCACATGAAATTCTTTGAGGTGTTTGTTCGGATCCTCTCCTGCAAAACCATGAAATGTAGGCAAGAGATGAATCAGTCCAGATTTAAGTTCAAAATCTTATCTCAGAATTGGTGCTTATGCATAGCGGTTGTTGATCAATAATTGGAGCCGCTAACTCCTTAAGAGTCTGATCGTTTTCCATCGCCATTGCTTCCGATTCAGATTTGATTGAACTGCAAGAAGATGGGAGGGAAGTATGTCGTGCAAGGTTAAATTCTGGAGGTGGAGTTGAAATTGACCGATTTAGCCTTAAATTCGAGGATTGGAGAAACTCCTTAATTCTCTAAGTCGTTGATCCGCTTCTCCCTCGGACATAAAAGCCTAAACACAAACAATCAGGAAATAACAATCAAGAATCAGTAGTAAAAACAGAATAACAAATTGATTAGAAATCAATCCCCGGCAACGGCGCCAAAAACTTGATGCGTTCGAAACTAGCAAGTATACTAGTCGCACAAGTAATAAAGTGATAAGTAGATATCGTACCCACGAGGAATGATTCTAATTGAATTTGTTATTTTCCAGCAATAATAAACTAAACAGGGGGGGTTTTGTTGATTGATTAACTAAACTTAATACGAAAGCAAATGAAGAATAACACAAAACAAAGTTAAATGGAGTGAAAAATCAATGAGAGACACTTGGTTAAGAGTTCGTTCTCTGCCACAAGATATGAATTTGTGAATTAACATAGAATTGTAATCCAATTACAGCATGAAGTTATCAACCGTAGATAACAACAAGCTCTGTTATCCCAATCTTTCCTTACTTTGTTGTTAAATAAAACAAACTCTTTATTTAATCTCTATCCATTAAACAACCTAGAACAAGCTCTCTAAGTTTAATTCAATAGAAGCATTACGATGAGAAAGATAGGTTGATCTAAGCAATAATCACACAAGTTCGAATTATTTAACCTAGGTTGTATTTTCCAATTGCAATCTATGATCACAATTTTGCTGCTAATGATTGGAAATTCATGACAATTACGGATCAAGATTTCTAATCTAGCAATAGACAACAACAGATGATATTCAGTTGGCCATTCCAAATACAATCAGTAAGCAATCATAAGCATTAGATATGGGAAAATACAAGCAACTTCAATTAGAGAATTGGATAACAATTTTCTTACACAATCAACTCACAAAATCCATATCAAGGGCTTTGAAATCACCGTCAACCAATTCAGATTTAGTTACACATATTCAATCAGAATAACAAATACAATACAGAGAAATTCCAGAATTGAAAAGGAAAGAAAGAACCTAGCAAATTCTTTGAAAATCTTCTTTGTAGATGAATCTTCTTGGAATTGTAGTTCCTCCTCTTTCAAAATCTTCTTTCTCCTTTAAGAACTCCAAGGGATGAGAGAAATCAAGAAATGTAGCCTCCTCCCACGTTTTCCCCTCTTCAAATTATGAAAATAAAACCCTAAAATGTGTTTAAATACTCTGCTACAGTAACGTGCTACAGTGTCCCGCATTATACATGCTACAGTGATGTGTGGAATTACATTTCTACAATTCTCACACTGTTTTGATTACAACTTTCGGTACACTGAATGGATTCATAAACCGTAAATTTCTCCAAAAAAGTAGACTTCGAGAGCTTTTCAACGGTATATGATATGTCATCGGGTTCATTGTATATCAATACAATTAAATCCGAGAAGATGGTTGACTAGCAGAGGTGGAAATGAAGGGTTTTACTCTATTTTTGTGCAAGTTGCTCCAAAACTCCTACAAACATCAAAACCACACAAAAACATAAACATACCAAGGAATATAGCAAAGAAACATGGACGAATTGATATGAAAATGATATATAAATAGACACTTATCATTCCTCAAACTTGGGCATCTTCTTCGAGACTACCTTCCTAGCGATTTGTTCTATCTTGGACTTCTCCCATCTCTTGGCTCTCTCTGCCTTGCTCGATCTAGTTTCCTCGAAGCAATTCATGACTTGCTTTTCAGTCAAGCCCCATCCAATGATATCGATCGATGGAGTAGGCACTTGATTGTAATTGGGCAATGGGTTGCTCGTTATGTTGGGCTCATATGTCTCTGGGTCAGGAATCTGATCCTTGTCGATCAAATCTTAGATCTTATGACGAAGGCGAGTGCAATCATCAGTCTTGTGATCAGTTACTTGATGGAACTCATATTTCTCATGGTGCCTCCAATTCCTTGGTAGTGGATTTGGAAACTCTCCTAGTGGCAATGGCTGCAAGATTTCTTCGGCTTTTAACCTTACAAAGACTTTGGAAAGTAGCCTCCCCAAATGACTAAATCTTTTTTATGGGGTAACTACCTTTACTTTTAGATGGTTCGTGCTCGACCTACTAGTTTGGTGATACTACCCTTGACTTCTTCGAGGGTAGTTATGTTACTTCTCTTCTGTCTAGATTCCAACTCTTTTATTTGAATACCTGAGTAATATAAGTCTCTAAATGTTTTGCTAGGGAAACCTGTTAGTCCATCATTGATGAAGCTATGGACCCCATTGATCACCATGCAAACCTGGTCCTCTTCACAGGCCTGGTGGTCATCTTGGCAGCCTTGGCCCTCCAACGGATAAGATATTCTAAGAATGTCTCGTTGGGTTTTTGTCTCGTTGTCTCCAAATCTCTTAATGTTGCCTCTAGTTGAGTAATGTGACAGTATTGTTCCACAAATCGTTGGGAAAGCTTCTCCCAATCTTCTCAAACTCTCTTTGTAAGGTCATGATACCATGCCACCGCATCGTCTTCTAAAGATAGCATGAAGTATTTCAAGATGTGCTCCTTCGTCAAAGGAGTGGCAGCCATGATGCCTGTATACTACCTCAAATATGTTTTTGGGTTGCCCTCTCCATTGAACTTGGGTAAGTCTGGCAAGCAAAACTTTGGAGGCAAATCTTGGTCTTCTATAAGCAAAATGTCATCTAGGCCCTCGACCCCTTTCAGCCCCTTCTTCTTGAAGAGAGATTAGACATTCTCCATGTCCTTGGCGAACTGCTTGATCGACTTAGGTTCTTCATGGTTGATAGGGCTTTGCCCCCTATTTCTGCCTTGGCTATTCTCACCATCACCATCACCATCACCATTATCCTCGAGCAGTGATTGGTTCAAGTGGTTGGGCCCATTCCGTAAAGCTTCAATGACTTGGGCCATTTGTTGTTCACTTGAGCCATTTCAGCACTGTTGTTTTTAGGTGCTGCCATTTTGTCAATTATTTCCTCTTGTCCTATCAAATGTCCAACTCATCTAACCCAACTATGATGGTGGCAAAACAAAGGTGTTAATGCCATACATGCATGCAAGTATGCATAATATGATACATGCACATACAAGGGCATAGACACGTTTCATCCTTCCAACTTTATTCCTCCCACACTATAGATACTAAATTTTTTAGGCTTGATGAAGGAATGAAGATGAATGTCGAGCAGAGAAAATGACCAACTGCAATTTGTAATCCAGGTAGAAGTGCCATAATTCTATATCATGGCTTTGTTTAATTGATTTATGAATGTACCATAGATACACTATGATTAGAATAATGTCATGATGTGATGGTGAACTCATATTGATGGTGAGAGACCATCACTAAGAATGACAGATGTATGTATAAATATGCATATAGAGGTTTGATAAATATGGAATAGACTCACATATGGTGGTGAGGAATTCCGTATTTATCAAATCGCGCATTGATTGATTATATTGAAAATGTAATTTACATGACTATGCTATATTTCATATGAATGAATGAATGAATATATGAAGTGTTAGAAATAGAATTTATTTTATTGTTGAAGAATGAAGCAATGTAATCCTCTTTCCTTCCCCCTATGTTTGAAGGCAGTGTAATCTATTCTTCCTCCTGTTTCTATGGATGTTTATATAATCGTTATTGATTGAATAATCACCTCACATGTCTTAAAGAAGATATGAATGGAATGTGTACATAAAATCAACCACTTAAGCAGACTACATAACAACACGAGCTATTCCTATTTGGTATTCCCTAGTAGAGGCCGGATCTTGATCTAGGTAGATCGAGTGACTCGTACCTAACTTCCTGAACCCATCTTTAAAGGGATAAGGGTAGTTTAGGTCCTAAAGCAAGGGATCAGATTGCCCCCATTCATTCCCAATTGAAGAATTGGGTGGCAACTCCATTCTCCAAATGTGCTCATAGTTCGTTTGTGTTCCCTTAAGTCTTGAAAGAGGCTTTGACACAGTTTCATGGTCGCAAACGTTCTAGCAGGATGAAACCCCCGTTCACAATGGCAACTCCCCTAGGTATAAGAGAAGTTGATTCTGATGGGGATACCAAATTTTAATACCTTGTGTTGATATAAAAGGTGACGTTAGCACGAGAAGTCTTTGGCTCCATTTAACCTCTATATGACTTATGTTGGTGTCACCACCTTAGCATGTATCATTGAATTGGTCTAAAAAGAGATTGGCCCAAAAGGACATCTCTCACTCGAAGGAGCCCAGACCATTGGACCCTTAAAACTTAAGCCCAAAAAATTTCCAATAAGATGAATATCCAAAACCCATGTTGAATTGCATGTCTATGGATGTAAATTTCGTATGAGTAGAATAACATCAACTCAAACCTCATGGAACCATGAACGAATGCTACATGTCAAGTCACCTATAAGAATAAAATGGGGGCATGTGCCACAAGTTAAGGTTATCATGACATTTAAAAGCCATGTTAGGATAATCATGGAGAATTCAAACATCAACATGAATGCTAGAAATAGAAGAGAGAATTTCGCATTCCCACATCCCATGATGATGTCTTATGAATGAAGCCAAAAATCCTAGGAAAAGAGACTTGACCTTACATGTATGGGAGAAATGAGGTTGGAAAGTTGAAAGTGTGTCCATGTCCTTGTATGAGCATGCATCATATCATGCATACATGCATGCATGCATGACATTAACACCTTTGTTTTGAAGCTGTCATAGCTTGGGTTAGACGAGGTGGTTATTTGACAAGGCAAGAAGAACAATTAACGATGTTCCCTCACCATCAATATGAGTCCACCACCATACGACATCATACAATTATTTAATTTATATCTCTTATCAGAGTATATTCATACACACATTCATTATAAATCAATAAAAAGTCTAAACAAAGCCACAAACGAAAATCATGGTGCTTATACCTAATTTGATTATTCTATCATGGAAATTCTACCTAATCTTGGCAATTCTAGCATTTGATTATAACAATTCTAAATGTGGCAATTATAGCCTAATTAAATCAATCATGGCAAATCGTGGCATTTTCTAGCCTAATTCATGGCAATCAAATCTAATTCAATCAATCAAAGTAATCATGGCAATTCCAACCAACCAAGGCAATTCTTGCCTGATTCTAAGCATTTATAAAGAAAATAAACTCCCGAACATGGTTCTAATAAAAGGAGGGCAAGCGGACTTACCTTGACAGATATTTCCATCTTGGATAACAAACAAGGATTGAAACGATTCATAATAATCCTAGGCATGCTTCTAAGCATTAAAATAAAACCTAATCATGCTTATTTGAACCAAAATAAAACCTAGACATGTTTATTCTAAATAAATAAAAATAAAGAAAAGAGGAGAGAGAAGAAAGAACTGCTCTCAAGATGTACCCTTTTCAAGTTTAGAGCAATAGAATGTCTCAAAAAATATTAGATGGGAAAAGACTCCTTGAATTCCCAAGTGTGCCTTTAAGAGGAAGAAGAGAAGATTTCTCGATGCCTGATGCGTTCGAAACTAGCAAGTATACTAGTCGCACAAGTAATAAAGTGATGAGTAAGATATCGTTCCCACGAGGATTGATTCTAATTGAATTTGTTATTTTCCGGCAACAATAAATTAAATAAGGGGGGTTTCGTTGAATGATTAACTAAATGAACTAAGAATGCAAATGAAGAATAACAAAACAAAAAGTTAATTTGAGTGAAAAATCAATGAGAGAAATCTGGTTAAGGGATCCTTCTCTACCACAGGATATGGATTTGTGAATTAATCATAGAATTGTCATCCAATGACACCATTGAAATTATCAACCGTAGATAACAACAAGCTCTGTTATCCCAATCTTTCCTTACTTTGTTGTTAAATAAAACAGACTCTTTATTTAATCTCTATCCATTAAAAAACCTAGAACAAGCTCTCTAAATTTAATTCAATGGATGCATTACGATAAGAAAGATAGGTTTATCTAAGCAATAAACACAAAAGCTCGGATTATTTAACTTAGGTTGTATTCTCCAATTGCAATCTCTGAACACAATATTGCTACTAAGGATTAGAAATTCAAGACAATTACGGATCAAGATTTCTACTCTAGCAATAGACAACAACCAGATTATATTCAGTTGGCCATTCGAAATACAATCTAGCAAGCAATCATAAGCATTAGATATAGGAAAATACAAGCAACTTCAATTAGAGAATTGGATAACAACTTCTTGCAAAATCAACTTACAAAAATCATATCAGGGGTTTTGAAATCACCCTCAACCAATTCAGATTCAGTTACACATGTTTAATAACGTGGTAAATACAATACAACATGGAGACATTCCAGAAAATGAAAGGGAAGGGAAAAACTTAGCAAATGTGATGTAATTCTCTTTGGATTGTGATTCTTCCTCTTTCCAAGCTTCCTTTCCCCTTCAAGAACTCCAAGAGATGAAAGAATTCCAGAGCTGCAGCCTCCACCACGTTCTCTCCTCTTAAAGTCATGAAAATAAAACCCTAAAATATGTTTATATACTCTGCTACAGTAACCTGCTACAGTATCCCGTTTATACATGCTACAGTTGTTTGTGGAATTACATTTCTACACTTCTCACACTGTTTTGATTATAACTTTCGGTACATTGAATGGATTTATGAACCGTAAATTTCTCTAGAAAATAGACTTCGAGAGCTTTCCAACGGTATATAACATGTCATCGGATTCATTGTCTATCAAGACAATTAAATCCGAGAAGATGGTTGACTAGCAGAGGTGAAAATGAAGGGTTTTACTCCATTTTTGTGCAAGTTGCTCCAAAACTCCTACAAACATCCAAACCACACAAAAACATAAAAATACCAAGGAATATAGCAAAGAAACATGGACGAATTGATATGAAAATGATATATAAATAGACACTTATCATTCCTCAAACTTGGGCATCTTCTTCGAGACTACCTTCCTAGCGATTTGTTCTATCTTGGACTTCTCCCTTCTCTTGGCTCTCTCTGCCTTGCTCGATCTAGTTTCCTCGAAGCAATTCATGACTTGCTTTTCAGTCAAGCCCCATCCAATGATATCGATCGATGGAGTAGGCACTTGATTGTAATTGGTATGAAAATGATACATAAATAGACACCTATCAATGCCCTGACAAGTGTGCCAAAGGTGTACTTACATAGGCGTCATTTCGAGTGAAAAATTGATAAAAAAAAAAAAAAACCAATGTGGGATTTTAATGAACAGTATTGGTGAACAATACCGATCGATAGTGAACAGTGCCACCAACAGTGAACACTGCCATCAGGTGAATAGTGCATTCTAAGTCAGTTGTGTTTTATTGACTATAACTTTTTGTAAAAAAAACTCTGATTTGCAATATGTAAATTTCTATAGAAACTAGACATCCGGAGCTTCACAAGGGTACATGACTCGTCACCAGATTCTTTCTAGATTAATTTCTATGATGTTTCACAGTTGGGTGTCAGTTTTCTAAGTTTTTGGTCTTTCAACTTGCCATGCCTTTTGTTCCGTTCATGGTTGATTCGTCCATTCCACACTGCTTAACACACCTTCATGTTTCATCATCGAGCCTAAAAAATCCAGTGTTACAAATACATACCAAAAAGGAAGGTCGAGTTTACCTACTTAAGATAGCTTAAGCCATGAAGCCTGCTCAATTCTAATAGTCTCCACTCCAAATCCTTGAAAGACTTGAAAATGGGTTGAAGGAGCTTCAAGCTAGCCTCGTTCATGTAAGGACAGAGGGCTGAATCTAGAAGGAGAAAAGGTGTAAGAGAGAAAAGATGAAAAACTAAAAAAATGAGAAGATGGTGCAAAATGGGTGAGAAATGGCCACAAAGGCCTTTTATATAACTCAAAAAAAAAAAAAAAAAAAAGAGACATGCATAGGTCGCTTCCACACGCGCCTATGCATGAACTACACATGCACACATATGCCTCACGCATCATCCTAGGCATCATCCTCACTATCGTTGCCCACATCCTTCTTTGTGCAGAGGAACTATTAAAGGTTCGCCCTCTGAACCTCCAACTCAAAAAGCCTCCTCTCCAACTCAGCAATTCTCTGATCTTGCTGAGCGACCTTAGCTTGAACATTTAGTGCTTGTAAGGATACGCCAAGTCACCAATGACTATCCTAAGAGGTGCAATATTAGCACTACTCGTAACACCTGAAGAAGCAACTCTGTGTGACCTATTCAGATGCTGCCTCGAAGATTAGTGGCTAGATGATGGACGACTAGACGAAGGTTGGCTCGATGATGGTTGGTTGGCACAGGCTGAAGTATTAGAGGAAGGATGCAAAACAAGAGCCTTAAGGGGAAGAGCACATTTCTCGTGGTAAGAAGAAGGAAAAGAGAAAGTCACTCGAGATAGAAACAAATTAGTAGAGGGAAGGCAAACTCAGCAAAATAGATCCCAACAGAGAAGACCTCAATTATCCCTCTATCCAAATAAGCCACATTGAACATCTCAGCTAGTAGAGTAGGAGAAATGCCACGCATCATGGGACCAAAATGCCAGTTCACCATATACTCTCCAAGATACCACATACGTGTGTCGACACCAACCAAAAGCAACCGATTGTTAGAATGGTAATATGTCTGATGCATTGCATCATCCCACATACTCATTGCAGTGTCTACCCAAGGATTGGCATTCACCTGTAAAAAAAAAAAAAAAAGAAGAGAAAAGCAGATGTTAATGTGCATTGATGGAAATGATTGAAAAAAAAACCTCTATAGCATACAAAGTTTACTCTATCCCAGGTAAGAGTGAGGACGCATCGGAAAGCCATGTCAAGCAGGTGCAAGTCCTCCACCTTGGTGTGTGCATCGGTTCAGTACCGATGCGAGGATATCCCTTCTGAGGATCCTTCACGATTGAAGAAGGAAATATGCCCATCTCATAAGTGTATAACTACGTAACAGTATCAAAAGATGGTCAAAGTGAAAGCAAAAGCATCAAGGAATGATGACAATAAAAAGAAGACACTTACCTTGACCATGCATGAGAAACCACCAATGATCTGTCGATGTTGGCACACCGATCTAGATAATAGCAAATGAACAATAAAGATAGGGCCCCCCAATTATAGGTGGGAACAAGGTCTAGATCTCTTAAAGGGGGAAGCAAGTACACCATGTAAGTGTTCGATGTATCGGCCAAGAAAGTGCTACTCAACAAATAAAAGATAAAGCTCATGGTATACTGCTCCACCTCCTCATCATAGATGTCGTCCCGATCAATCCAAAACCTCTTCAGTGGCGCATAGAATACTTGCATGGGAGTCTTTTGTGGAGGGCACATGCCCAAAAGCCTCCTAACCATCGAACTATGCCTTTTAATAGGAACCAAGCAACAGTCGAATGGGACTGCATCTCCTATAAATGAGACACCCATCAGTGCTAAAAAATCAAGTGGTGTGATATTCATCTCACCAATAGGAAGATGGAAGGTGTGGGTGGTATCTATGCATCTACTCAATAAAGCTATCACCATCTGCATACCAGTATGCGGAGGCTGTGGCAGAAGCACACTGACCAATGGTTTAAAGCCGGTCTCTCTGATCCCCTATAAAACAATTAGACTCTTAATGTTATCATACCAATCGTAGGCACTGTTATAAGAATTGTTGTAGTGGTAAGTGATGCCCTCTTGATGAAAAGAGAAAAAGGGAGACCCCAATCCAAAGTAGGAAAATCAACAACATGACCACAATTGCCAAGACAGTCATGCACAAACAAAAGTCTAAAAAAAAAGATAACAACAAAGCAACAATGAAACATACAGCAGCAAAATGAAGAAACAACAAAAATAGAAAAATAGCAAAAACCACAAGGTAGTAACAAAGCAGCAAGAGTAGCAAAACAAAAAGGTAGCAAAAACAAGCAAAGCGGTAAAGAATCAAAAGCCTCCAAGACAATAGCAAAGATAAGCGTCACAAACATATCCATAAGACTGATAAGCTACAGTGATAAAATGATGCAATAGTAGTGGAAGAAAACAGCAAAGACAATGAAATCTAGGAAAAAGAACTCATCTAGGTGTGAGTGTGACCATCCAAATCATGAAGAATGTCATGATCATCCTTCAGTGGTGCACCCTCAAGTGTCAAAAGCTAAGGCACTGGCTTGAACCTCAAAGAAATGTTGAGCGAGAAGCCTTTGATGAAGGTGTGAGAAAGTTTTTTAAAGAGAAGGGCTAAAGCTTAGAGAAAGAGAGAGAGACACAGAGAGAGAGAGAGAGAGAGAGAACTAAGAAATTGGAGTGCAAATTGATGTAGGACCCATTCTTCATCACAAATGCAAGGAGAGAAGAGAAGGTAAAGTCTTATACCCATGGAGCTACACAGGTGTGAGGGACACACGTGCGTGCTCATATGTGTCATGCACACGTGAATAAACCACACGCGTGAGTGTTGCTTCTCCCCCAGCCAAAAATTTTGCATACCCACATGCCCCCCTATCTAAACACAATCCATTAATACCTCGCAAACACTTGAGTTTTAGGGCTCAATGATGAATGAAGAGCAAAAGAAATGACCAAAATGCCCATCGAAGCAAAAAGCAGAGAGTTGGGGAAAAAACTGATCGAAAGCTTTAAAAACTATGACTTTGAAAAATCACAAAAATTAGTTAAGGAGGAATCTGATGATGAGTTATATACCGTTGTGAACCTACGGATTTCACAAAATTTTATAGATTGTGAATAAGAGTTGAATTGAAAGAGTTAAATGTGATTAAACAGTTGAAGGTCAGAAGAGACTACATTGAAAAAAATGCAAAGCTTAACGGTTTGGTCGGTGACAACCGGTGAGCAGCCCAACCACAACCGATCGGCTGTCCCACTACTGGCTGGTGGTGCTCCCACAGGTTTAATTGAAAATTTTCAAATATACAGGGGAAACAGCAGGCCTACTGTTCCAAATATAAGGCCAACTGTTCCCTTGTATATTTGGAAAATTTCAATTAAAACCTTCCTTTTTTGTTTTCTGATACCATTTTCAACCTAACCCTCCAGTAAAAAAAAAAAAAA
The DNA here is from genome assembly GCA_013180625.2 of Boswellia sacra. NCBI lineage: Eukaryota > Viridiplantae > Streptophyta > Magnoliopsida > Sapindales > Burseraceae > Boswellia > Boswellia sacra. The sequence continues at coordinate 127,078 of SNVD02000885.1, read as the reverse complement.
AAAACCCTCTCCTCACTTTCCAAGGCACACTGAAGTCCTCTCTTCTCCCTCTTGAAGACACACTTGAGAAATCAAGGAGTCTTTTTTTAGTTTAAAGTTTTTCTAGGCATTCTATTGCTTTGAACCCATAAAGGATACGTCTTGAGAGCCCTCTCTTCTCCCTCCTCTTTTCTTATTTATTTTTCTTGCTTAGAATTAAGCATGCCTTGATTTTATTATACTTAGAATGAGCATGATTAGGATTTATTTTAATGCTTAGGAGCATTTTTAGAGTTATTATGAATTGTTTTAGCCCTCGTTTGTTTTGCAAGGTGGAAGTATGTGCCAAGGTAAGTTATCTTTCTCTCCTTTACCTAGAAATATGATTAAGAGTTTATTTTCTTTACAAATGCCTTAGAATTATGTTTTCATGATTAGAATCATTCTAGGAAGACTTATTATTTTTGAAGCACGCTAGGAAATAGCATAGAATAAGTAAGAGTTACCATGTTTACCCTTGAGTGCTTGAATTGGGCTAGAATAGCTATGTTTGATATTGATTGATTAAATTAGACTAGAATTGTCATGCTTAGGCTAGAAATGCCATGATACTATAAATTGTTATGAATTATGCGATACTAGCAATAGGTACAATTACCATGATAGAATTATTAAATCTAGGCAAAAGTGTCATGATTCTAGATTATGGCTTTGTATTGAATTTTAATTGATTGATTGATTTAATTTTAGATAATTACCATGATTAGAAATATGAATGATAAATTATGATTGTATGATGCCATAAAGTGGTAATGAACTCACATTGATGTTGAGGGACTATGACTAAAATGAATGAATATATGTATGTAGAGGCTTGATGCACATTGAATAGACTCACATATGATGGTGAGGAATTCCTTGTTTATCGAGTCTCAAATTAATTTGAATATATTGAATATTTAATATGCATGAATATGCTTTTCATTATTAAATACTTGATTTATATGAATGCTATATTTGGAGTGTTAGAAGTCGAATTTACTTTATTGTTAAAGAACAATGTAATCCTATCCCCATTCCCCCATTTTTGGAAAGGAATGTAACTCTATTCTCCTCCCTCTTTCTTTGTATGAATATTTAATTACTATTGGTTGAATATGCCTCACATGTTTTAATGAAGATAAAATGAATATTATATGCATAAAATGAACAATTGACTATATAATAACTTAAGCTATTTTTATTTAGTATACCCTAGTAGAGGTCAGATTTAGATCTAGGTGAGGCAAATGGCTCATACCTAACTTCTTGAATCCATCTTTAAAGGGATGAGGGTAGTTTAGGTCTCGAAGCGAAGGATCGAATTGCCCCTATTCATTCCTAATTGAATAATTGGGTGGTAACTCCATTCTCTAGACGTGCCTATGGCTCACTTGTGTTCCTTTGAGTCTCGAAAGAGGCTTTGACATAGTCTCGTGGTCGCAAATGATCTAGCGAGATGAAAGCCTCATTCACAGACCCCCCAAATAATTTCCTTCAAACCCCTTCTGTCCAATTACCTTTTGGCCTCTCCTGTACAATTTCAAAGACATCTCCTTAATCCAAATTACTGAAAGACATTTCTATTATGTAATTACCAAGACACCCCCACTTAAAATTACCAGGATAACGTTACATGGAAACTACACAAACACCTTTAGAGGCCACGATAATTGAGCAAATACCGCCAAGAAAGGTATGTACAACACTAATACCTCAGAAAACATGACAAATGCTTAGGTCTCAACTGTATTAGTAACTAGGGACTCCCAGTGGAACTAAAACACACCAAAAGCATAGCAGTGCACTAGATGTAGAATTTAGAATCTCAATGAGTCCATCTAACAATATGGATGTGATCCTTGCAAAAGCGAAGCTCAACACACGCATCACAAACGTGATTCCCCAGTGGAGCAAACATAAGGAATCAAGACCTCAACCAAGAATCAAAGGAAATCCCCAACAGAGTCCAAAATCAATCCCTGATGGAGCCTAAAATCAAATAGCAGTCAAAGTCAAATCCTTAGCAGAGTCCAAAATCAATCCCTGATAGAGCTTGGAGTTGAGTAGCAATCAAAGCCAAATCTCCGATGGAATTCAAACAAGACATGATCAGATCTATCACGAGAAGTAATCAAGTGAAGGTGCAACCAAAGCCGCTAGGAGGGGCAATCAGGCAAGATGCAAGCATAGCCATCATGAAATACGATCAAGCAGGATACAATCAGAGCATCACGAGATGCAATCAGACCAAGACAAAATGCAATCAGAGCTGTCATGAGACGCAATCAGCCAGATGCAAGTAGACCCATCACAAGATCAATCAAGCATGATGCAATCAGAGTCGTCATGAGACGCAATCAGACAAGTTACAATGAGAGCTGTCACAAGATGCAATCAAATAGGGCACAATAAAGAGCCATCATGAGACGCGATTAGGCTGAGACATAACTAGTCATCATGAGATGCAGACAGAAAGCCCTCATAAGACGCAACTCTATCAACAATGGTCGCTTGGTCACCAAAAGGTGTAAAACGATCAGAACCAAACACTGAGCCAGGTAAGTATACGTACAATATACTTTATCAATGTTTGCATTCCACAAAGCTCCCTAAAGTAGGGGGTAAAACTATAGCATTGATTTTGTGCTTATGGTTCAAACCCAACAATGAGTAGGTTTGGCCCGATAACAAGAACTGAACAAATATTAAGTGATATGGACCATTGACTTGAAAAAGGGACCTAAAACGTCTGAAGCAACAAGCATGGCATCTGAAAATGGTTCAAACCCTAACACCTAAAACGTACCCTAACACCTAAAACGTACCCAAAACAAAAACTCACATACATAAAAACCCACAAAAAAATCAAAATAGGCCAAGTTGGGCCAAAAATACTTAGTATAGAGACCCAAAAAGCCCAAAAGTCGAAAAAAAATTGCACCTCACACGCACACATGAAGGAGGAGGGCAACGTCTGAAGCAACAAACATGGCATCTGAAAATGGTTTTTGGTTTTTTTTTTTTTTTTGGGGGGGGGGGGGGGGGGGGGGGGGGGGGGGTGAGGTGTATGGATTGTTCTGAAACAACGCCCGGCACGTGCGCACTCCCTTCCCTATTTTCTATAAATTCAGGCCATTCCTAACATTTGGGGATCAACTGTTCACCTAGATTCTCATCCAAGTCTGTAACATTTCACTTTAGCCCCTCATTTTAGTTTTCAACCCGTCTGCTCTGAAATTTTCATAGATGCAAGCCCACCAGACACATTTCAAGCCCTTTCTCCTTCGAAACCTCACACACCCTGCCTCATTTTCAACTGATTTTCGAACATCCCAACACAAACACTCGATATTCAGTACAGCCTTAGGGCAAATCACCATATTTCCATTCTTGTCTTACCACTTTTACATTTCGTGTTTAGAATAGATTAGGCGAATATGGATGAGTGGTGGTGGATCGGTGATGACCGATGGGAAACCATCACTCAAGCATGATTCTGTTTTAACATTCACCATTCATTTTATCTTTTCTCGCGTCTATTTTCACTTATTTACTTTACTACACTTTTGTCTTTATTGCCATTTATTTTTTCATTATTTACTTTATCACGCTTTTATTTTTCTGCATTTTACTTTTCGCACTCATTTACCTTATTGTTTTCCACTTTTATCGTAATTTACTTTATTGCTCATTTAATTTATTGCACCTTTCTTTATCGTCTCTTACTCTATTTTATCACCATATGAGGGATACCATTTAAACCATAAACGGCCATCCAAATTACTTTTACGAATACTATTCAATTCATGAATAGTGATCCATTGCGGTCCATCAAAATGTATTGGACTCTATTTAAGTCAATAAATGGATAATCAAATGGACTATGTGGCGAGTCACGTTACCAGACTCATGGATAACGCAAGCTCACCACTTCACAATAACATCTGTCCTACTTACTTTATCATTATCCTAACCATTACATCTACTTTATTTTCTTTCTTATTCAGATGAAATAATGCCAGTTGGGTCTGGTAGACCCACACTAATGGTGAGGAACCTAATATTGTCTAGATAGATGAGCATAAGGGTGACTAGATGGTGGATGGAGCCATAATGCATGGTGGCAGATCCACTTTCCAATGGTAGGCCCGTTGAGCTCAGCATGGGAAATAAGATTGTAAATTTACTTTCTTGGGCACTGGCTTCCTGCATTTTTGTTCTCACTGCACTTATTTATGATCATAATCCCCTTCCTTGTGTATTCTTGTACTTTATCTCGATGAATGCTTATGAATTGCCACAATGCGCATGTAATAATTCAAGATAAAATTAGTTTTATGCATGAAAACAAATCTAGGATCAGCATAACTAGCAATTGATCAATTAAAACCTCAAACTTCATAGACCCTAGTAAGGGCCAACTTTGTCCAAGCGGATCAAAGATCCATACCTAACTTCCCAAACCTGACTCCGAAGGGATGATGGATAGTTGGGTCCTAAAACAAGGGATCGGTTATCGTCATCTAACTATTTACCATTATTAGTTACCAGGGTGGCAACTCCGATGACCTCCAAGACTCGTCTTTGTGACTTATTCTATGGTACCCCCGTGTCGAAAGGCCTTGGCAATAGTGTCATGGTTGTAATCGCTTAGGGCAGGATGGAAGCCCCGCCTCCTACCCATAATAACTTCCTATTTGTTATTAATCTTTATCTAAGCTTTTTCACTGAGATAATTATAGGTTTTTATGATAAAGATAAGCACTTTATATAGCTATCTACTTAGCTTATATAAAGAACACACATGTTCAAGACTTGGATAGAACAAGAATCGAGAAGAAATACTCGAGTATGCTATTCAGTGTAAAAGCTTGAAGCTTTTGTGAGTTTAGATTGTGTATGAATCATATGTGTTGAAGATGTATACAAGTCTAATTTGTGAGTGTTATTAGAGTTATGTAAGCTTAAGTTAGTTGAGTGATTACATAAGTTTGTAACAATCACATTGGCTATGTTTGACAAAACTAGTGTAGTTAAGTCAGTTATATTTGTGAAGTGGAACACCAAAAGAGTGTGTGAAGGATTATGGTTGCCATCGAGGTTAATTAAGTTTGCATAGATTAGGTTAGTGAGTGAGTAAATGTTTACCACTATAAAGAGTCCTAATCTGAGTGTAAACAGATATAACATAATGGATTGCAACTTTTATTGCCTATGGATGTAGGCTAGTTTATAGCCGAACCACGTAAAATTTTCTGTTCCATTTTTCTTAATTATTTTCAATTATGTTTGTGTTAACTATCCATAACTGCTAAAACTAACAATTGGTATCAGAGGAGGTACACTCACATACAAGTGTGGATCAAATTTATTTTGTAGATATGGAAGGATAGAGAAATAAAGGACCTGTTAATCAACCACCATTGCTTAAAGATGGACATTATGCATATTGGAAAGTAAAGATGCGAATTTTTTAAAATCAATTGATGATCGAGTTTGGGCCAGCATTATTCATGGTTGGAGACCTCCAACATCAAAAAGGAGAACAAGAGGAAAAGCCTCAATCTAAATGGTCTGAAGCTGAGTATAGATTGTCCAGTTAGAACACAAAAGGACTTAATGCCATTATGAATGCTATCAACATGAAACAGTTTGGACTTATTTGGAAATGCACCACAGTAAAACAAGCTTGGGATATCCTTGAGCTAAGACATGAAGGTATTGAAAAGGTAAAAGATTTTAAACTTCTCACTTTAATTAGAATTTGAGATATGGAAGAAGATAAATCTATTAGTGATTTTCATACCGAAATCTATGAAATTACTAATACTACTTATATGTTTGGCAAAGAATATTCTGATGCTCAAATTGTAGGAAAGATTTTGAGATCTTTACCAGATAAATTTTAGGCTAAAATCACTACCATTGAAGAGAGTCACAACGTGAAAATGATGAGAGTTGATGAGCTATTATGCTCCTTACAAGCATATGAGATGGGCCTAAAGACAAGAAAGAAGGGTAAAAGCATTGCTTTTTCGGCTACTTCAGAGAACAAAGAAATTAATGATACAGATGATAAAGAATTTGCTCTTATGCAAAAAAGTTTGTCAAGTTTATAAAGAAGAATTACAAAAAGAAGGATTTAGTGAGGCCTTAAAAGTCAAAATGTTGTGATGCCAAATGATTTTTAAAGAACTAGCAAAGAAGAATAAAGAAAAGATTGAGAAGTTTGACAAAAAGGGCAAATACAGTGTTTTGAGTGTAAAGGTTTTGAACATATTCAAACTGAGTGTCCAAATTACAAGAGGAGAAAAGATAAAGGCATGTGTGTGACTTGGAGCGATGATGATTTAGAAGAAGATTCAGATCAAGAAAAACACTCAAGCAATTTTATTACATTCTCTGGAACTAATTGACAACGATAAACAAGTTATGTCTGACATAACTAAAAAAGTTGGTTCATACAGTGATCAATCAAAAGTTGAGGTGGAAATAAATTATCATGAGTGTAGACACTCAAATTTTAAGTCTTGGTGATGAAAAGAAGTTGAATGTCAAGTAATGAAAATTATCAAAATGCCCTTGGAAGCCAAGAAAAGAATGGTCAAAAGAATCGATGAAACATCTCAAAAACTAACATGTGAATTAAAAAAATCACAGAAATTAATCTAGAAGGAACCTACTAATCAGTCATAGACCGTTGCGAAGCTGCAGATGTCTAGTTTTTGTATAAATTTACAGATTATGAATCAGAGTTGAACTCAAAAAGTTATGCATGATCAAACAAAGAAAGGTCATAAGGAACTGTACTGCAAAGTGCCAAAATAGGAAGGACCGAATCGAACAGCCGCCTGGCTGGTAAACAACATCCGCTCGACATTTTGCCAACAGTTGCTCAGCTTTTGGTCCCCTAATTTTGGATTTTTTTAATTAAGACCTTCTTTTTTTATTTCTTTGCTTCCTTTTTCAGCTTCAGCCCTTCTCTACATAAACAACCCCCTTTCCACTTTGCGAGACACACGAATTATTGAGAACAATCATTTCTTCTCCCTCTCGAAGAGACGCTCGAGAATTTGAGAAGTGTTTTCAAGTTTAAAGATTTTTAGGTGTTTTATTGCTCTAAACCCATAAAGGGTATGTCTTGAGAGCAGTCATATCTTCTCCTCCTGTTTTCTTGTTTGCTTTTCTTGTTTAGAATTAAGCATGATTAGGGTTTATTTTGCTTAGAATAAGCATGTTTAGGATTTAATTTAATCTTAGATGCATGTTTAGGGTTTTATAAATTGTTTAACTCTTTTGTTTATTTTACGAGATGGATAAGCGTAACCAGGTTAGTCCGCTTTCCCTTCTTTATTAGAAGCATGTTTAGAAATTTATTTTGTTCGTGAATACTTAGAATAATGCTTAAGAGCACATATCTGGAATCATGTTCAAGAGCACATGATTAGAATAATGCCAGAAGAATTTATATTTGTTTGATATACACTATGAAAAACTAGCATAAAATAGGTAAGAATTACCAAATTACCCTTTGCTTTGATTGGGCTAGAGGAGCCTTGTTTGACTTTAATTGTTTGAATTAGGCTATAATATGCGATGACAACCATGTTTAGGCTAGAAATGCTATAATAATATGAATTGTGCTAGAATAGCAATGGGTTGAATTACTATGATAGAATTATCAAATCTAGGCTAGAATGCCCTGATACTACATTATGGCTTTGTATTGAATTAATTGATTTATGAAAATGTGAATATGCTATGAATATGCCATGTTTAGAAGTGCTATTGTGTGATGCTATTGTATGATGCCATGAAGTGGTGGTGGACTCACATTGATGGTGAGAGACCATCACTTATAATTGGATGAATGTATTCTTTATAAAATTTATTTTGTTGTTGAAGGACAAAGCAATGCAATCCTCTTCCCCTTCCCCCATGTTTGATAGAAATGTAATTCCATTCTCCTCCTCTTTCTATGTATGAATATACAACTACTATGATTGAATAATCACCTCACATGTTTAAATGAAGATAAAAATGGAATGTGTGCATAAAATCAATAACTTAAGTGGACTGTATGTCAATATGAGATATTTTTATTTGGTATACCCTAGTGAAGGCTGGATTTTGATCTGGGTGAAGCGAATGGCTTGCACCTAACTTCCCAAACCCATCTCTGAATGGATGAGGGTAGTTTAGGTCCTAAAGTGAGGGATCAAATTGCCCCCATTCATTCCCAATTGAATAATTGGGTGGCGACTCTATTTCTCCAGACATGCCCACGGCTTGTTTGTGTTCTCTTAAGTCTTGAAAGGGGCTTTGACACAGTGTCGTGGTCGTAAATGCTCTAAAAGGATGAAAGTGTCGTTCATAGTGGCTATTCCACTGGGGATAAGAGAAGTTGATTCAGATTGGGATACCAAATTCTAATAGCTCATATTGATATTTTTAGTCCTTGCATCACTACACTTTTGCACATAATGAGCACGAACTGCCTAAACTAGTTGTGTGGTATTGGCATAAGAAGTCTTTGGCTCCTTCAACCCCTAGATGACTCATGTTGACATCATCACCTTTGAGCACGTACCATTGAATTGGTATAAAAAGAAACTGGCCCAAGGGGACATCTCTCGCTCGAAGGAGCCCAGACTATTGGACCCTTAAGACTCAAGCCCATGTAAAAGAATCTAGAAATTTCCAATATGATGAATGTCCAAAACCGATTTTGAAATGCATGTCTATGGATATAAATTCCCCATGATTAGAATAACATCAACTCAAACCTTATGGAACCATGAACAAATGCAACATGTCGAGTCACTCAAAAGAATAAGATGGGGACATGTGCCATGAGTTAAAATTATCATGACATTTAGAAAGCCATGTTATGATAATCATGGAGAATCCAACGTCAACATGTTTGTTAGAAATAGGTGAGAGAATCTCGCATTCCCATATCCCATGACGATGAGTTGGGAATGAGGCCAAAAATCCTATGAAAAGAGACTCAGCCTTGCATGTGTGGGATAAACAAGGTTGAAAGATTGAAAGAATGTCTATGCCCTTATATGAGCATACATCATATCATGCATACATATATGCATGCATGGCAATAATACCTTTGCTTTGTAGCCATCATAGCTTGGGTTAGATGACGGGGTCGTTTAACAAGATAAGAGAAACCAATTAATAAAACGGCTACACCCAACAACAATAATGCTAAAATGGCTCAAGTGCAACTTGACATCACTACTCTTGATAAGTGTCTATTTATATATCATTTTCATATCAATTCGTCCATGTTTCTTTGCTATATTCCTTGGTATTTTTATGTTTTTGTGTGGTTTTGATATTTGTAGGAGTTTTGGAGCAACTTGCACAAAAATGAGTAAAACCCTTCATTTTCACCTCTGCTAGTCAACCATATTCTCGGATTTAATTGTATTGATATACAATGAACCCGATGACATATTATATACCGTTGGAAAGCTCTCGAAGTCTATTTTCTGGAGAAATTTACGGTTTATAAATCCATTCAGTGTACCAAAAGTTGTAATCAAAACAGTGTGAGAAGTATAGAAATGTAATTCCACAAATCACTGTAGCATGTATAATACGGGACACTGTAGCAGGTTAGTGTAGCAGAGTATTTAAACACATTTTAGGGTTTTATTTTCATGACTAGAAGAGAGGAGAACGTGGTGGAGGCTGCAGCTCTGGAATTCTTTCATCTCCTGGAGTTCTTGAAGGAGAAAGGAAGCTTGGAAAGAGGAAGAACTACAATTCAAAGAGAATTACATCAAATTTGCAAAGTTTTTCCCTTCCCTTTCATTTTCTGGAATGTCTCCATGTTGTATTGTATTTACCACGTTCTTAAACATGTGTAACTGAATCTGAATTGGTTGAGGGTGATTTCAAAGCCCCTGATATGGTTTTTGTAAGTTGATTGTGCAAGAAGTTGTTATCCAATTCTCTAATTGAATTTGCTTGTATTTTCCTATATCGAATGCTTATGATTGCTTGCTGGATTGTATTTCGAATGGCCAACTGAATATAATCTGGTTTGTTGTCTATTGCTAGACTAGAAATCTTGATCCGTAATTGTCTTGAATTTCTAATCCTTAGTAGCAAAATTGTGATCAGAGATTGCAATTGGAGAATACAACCTAAGTTAAATAATCCGAGCTTGTGTGTTTATTGCTTAGATCAACCTATCTTTCTTATCGTAATGCATCCATTGAATTAAATTTAGAGAGCTTGTTCTAGGTTGTTTAATGGATAGAGATTAAATAAAGAGCCTGTTTTATTTAACAACAAAGTAAGGAAAGATTGGGATAACAGAGCTTGTTGTTATCTACGGTTGATAATTCAATGGTGTAATTGGATGACAATTCTACAATTAATTCGCAAATCCATATCTTGTGGTAGAGAAGGATCCCTTAACCAGGTTTCTCTCATTGATTTTTCACTCAAATTAACTTTCTGTTTTGTTATTCTTCATTTGCATTCTTAGTTCATTTAGTTAATCATTCAACAAAACCCCCCTTATTTAGTTTATTGTTGCTGGAAAATAACAAATTCAATTAGAATCAATCCTCGTGGGAACGATATCTTACTCATCACTTTATTACTTGTGCGACTAGTATACTTGCTAGTTTCGAACGCATCAAGTTTTTGGCGCCGTTGCCGGGGATTGATTTTCTAATCGATTTGTTATTTTGTTTTCATTGTTGATTCGTATTTTTTTTGTTTTTCTTTTCTGATTGTTTGTGTTTAGGCGACATGGCAGTAAACTTCCAACAATTCAGTAGCCGATTTGAGCCACAACTACATTGGAGAGTAAATGAGGTAAGCACTCCGAACATTGAACAACAACTTTCTGAGCTAACCTCTCTTGTGGAAAACATGGCTGTAGGACATATGCAGAAACCTTATGCATGTGGGGTATATTCTACCATTGAGCATCCAATGGACATGTATCCAACTTTACAAGAAGAAGATATGGAACAAGCCAATGCCATGGGTGGATTTTCAGGACAATCAAGGCAATGTTATGATCACTTCTCTAATACTTACAATGCCGGATGGGGAGATCACCCTAATTTTAATTACTGGAATCATCAACCAATCGCCCCGAATGCCATACCAAATCGGCCACAAGGTTTCAATCAACCTAGAGTGCAGCCAACCACCACCAATGCCACATCCAGCACCACAACCAGCTTCACAAAACTCAGGTATGTCTCTCCAGGATATTGTTAATGCACTTGCCACTAACACAATGCAATTCCAGCAGGAAACTGGGGCAAGTATCCAAAACCTGGCAAATCAAATGGACAATTGGCTACTAGCATGAGCAAATTCGAGGGCCAAGACTCAGAAAAATTAATTATCTTCTCAAACGGTGATCAATCCAAGGGAGAATGATTGTGCGATAACTTTGCAAAGTGGAGAGCAAATTCAAAATGGAGAGCAAATGGAAACTGGGGCAAGTATCCAAACCTGACAAAGAAATCACAAACTGATGAAGGAGATGACACCACTTCCACCATGAACAACACATCATCTTTAAGGTAGATCTTAAAAACTCAAATTCTTTCTGTATGTTACTCCTCACCATTTCCTCAGCAGATTTGCAAAAATCAAGGTAATATACCACTTCTGGATGCTATCGAGAAAGTACCTTGTTGTACAAAATTTCTCAAGGAGTTATGCACCAACAAGAGAAAGTTGAAGGGAAATGAGAAAGTAAGTGTGGGGGAAAATGTTTCAACTGTATTGCAAAGAAAAATTCCTCTGAAATGTAAAGATCCAGGTACGTTCACCATTCTATGCACCATTGGTAATACCAAGTTTGAAAGAGATATGTTAGATTTAGAAGCATCTATTAATGCCATGCCATATTCTATTTATGCTTCTTTAAATCTTGGACCTTTTGCGAAAACTGGTATTACCATTCAGTTTGCTGATCATTTTAATGCATATCACAAAAGAGTTATGGAAGATGTGCTTGTGCAGGTGAATCAATTGGTTTTCCCAGCAGACTTCTATGTCCTTAAAATAGAGGATGAGACATCTCCTAATCCAACACCAATTCTTTTAGGGAAACCATTCTCGAAAACTGCTAGAACAAAGATTGATATTCATGATGGCATTCTCACCATAGAGTTTGATAGCAAGGTTATCCGTTTCAATATTTTTGAGGCAATGAGGTAACCTAGTGACTTACATTCTGTTTTTGCAGTTGACGTTATTGATTCTTTGCCACAACAATGTTTGGCGTTTACTCGCAAGAATGGATTGGATGTAGCTATAGTGAGCACATTAGGGACAGAAAATTTAAGGAATCAAGGAATTTTATACAAGGGTCCAAACAAATGAAGGAAGTTGGGCAAGCTTAGATGAGATCATAGCTATAACACAAACAGGATATAATGTTTGTACATTGAATGCCTTATCTACATGAGAAACTTCTTCCTTCTATGATGAAAGCCAATACCTTGGAGCTTAAGCCACTTCTAGATCATTTGAAGCATGGATTCTTGGGTGAGAATGATTCTTTGCCAGTTATAATAGAAATGGGCCCTGCACCACTACAAGAAGAGAAACTCGTTCAAGTACTTAGAGATCACAAAATAACTATTGGGTGGACGATTGCTAACATCCAAGGCCCAGCCATATGCATGCAATAATTCTTGTTGGAAAAAGGATCCAAGCCCACTAGAGAAGCACAGCAGAGATTGGACCCTCCCATGATGGAACAAACGTCAGGCTGAGGACGTTAAACCAAGCGCTTATTGGGAGGCAACCCAATGTTTTTGAAAAATAAATTAAAAAAGAAAGAAAAATAAAATGAGGTAATAATGATTGATTTTTGTGTCTCGAGGAGATTCCTTTCATAGGCCATCAAATTGATCAGGTTTTATCTCTCTTTGCCATCTGTCTTATCTGTTTTTATATTTTTTTACTTGTTTTTTGACTTTGTTTGCTATTGTGTTGTTATCTCTTTTATGTGTCTTTAGTTTCGTTTATGCTCTTTTCTTTTCCTTCCTTTTGTTTAATTTGATTATTCTGTGCTTTGAGCTCATTTGTGCAACAGCTTGAGGAAACATCCAAACGGGAGCTGAAGTCATTGCTCGAAGGTTTGAAACGTGATATCTTGGAGAAAAACAAACTCAATCGCCTTATCAGTAATATCTCTCTTTTTCTCCTCTTGAATGGATGCCGATATCTTTCTATTGAACCTTCATAAATATTTCTTCACTTCCTCAAAATGTTGTGTTAAAATTTATAAAGTACGGATGACTAGACTTTGGGATTGATGCTCTAAATTTTTTTTTTTCTTCTGCTGCGGCTATACGATGCTTATCCCCCCCCCCCCCCGAAAGCAAGGTGAGATTGTCCGGTGAGCCGGACATTAATCTCGCAAAATACATGCCTGGTCTAGGAAAGAGCTACTACGCCAAGAGGCGAAGAGCGAAAAGGTTACAAGTATGTTATAAATGTGCTAGATGGAATTGTAACCGACTTGTCGTTCATTAGGTTTTGCGTCCAGGAATAGAGAAGATAAACTTTCATTTATTAAGAATGGTTTGAGTCATGAGTCGCTGGATAAAGTTTTGTTAACTCTCGAGTCACATTCTTGTGGACTTGTTCAGCGTGAATTACTTAATCTGTGGACACAATATCGTGAAGAATTGCAGTGTTATAGTCTAGGGAATCTGACTAAAACGACCCTGTTTGCCAGTTTATAAGAAAACTGGATGGGAAGCAAAATCCCCGACTCATAGAAGGCGTTTCAGCCGTTACTGGACGTAAAACCAGAGGAAGATGTGAGCCACAATCACAACTACTTGTATATTTGAATGTGTGTTGTTGTTGTCGAATTTTATTTCTTTCTTGTTTCGTTTGATCTGATTATCAATGTTGTTTTTTGTGCTGTTGTTGTTTGTTGATTTTGTTTGTTTTAATTTCAAGTTTTCTTTTTGACAAACCATATGACTACCCTATGGCATAAGTACACGTGTGAGACAAGTGTGGAGGTTTTGTCAACCTCCACCGAAAGTGTATCTCTATTTTTTATGCTTCACGTGGGAGACAAATGTGGGGGTTTTGTCAACCCCCGCCGAAAGTGTATCTCCATTTTCCATGCTTCACGTGGGAGACAAGTGTGTAGGTTTTGTCAAACCCCGCCGAAAGCATATATCATTTTTTTCAAATCTTGGGGCGATAAAACTGCATCGAGCAACCCCCACCGAAATTATGTCCCCATGTGTCAAATTTGAGAGTTTTACGTGTGTATATATCTATGCTGCATATTTTGAAATGTCATTTCATAACCTGTCTTACACTTGAAAAGCATATTACCTAACGTACATCATTGTCTTACACAAGGTTAGAGCACTTGTAGAAATGGAGAAAACACCAATTCGGCGACTCCAAAATATATGCGTATTTTGTGGATCGCAATTTGGTAAAGATGGAGAGTTTACAACAGCAGCTCTTGATCTTGGTAGGACATTAGCCTGTCTCTTATACACATCTAGATGTGTATAAGAGACAGGTCTTGGGTTAATTGGGTGTGTGTCGACAGCTGCATCCCTAGGAGGGAGCAAAGTTCTCGGCATTATCCCTAAACCATTAGCTGTACGAGATATCATAGGCAATACAATCGGGGAAGAGTTACAGGTTTCTAGTATGCATGAGCGTATTGCACATATGGTCATTAAATCTGATGCATTTATAGCTTTGCCCGGTGGTTATGGTACATTAGAGGAGATATTTCAAATCACCTCTTGGGCACAATTAAACATCCATCGAAAACCCATTGGTTTGTTAAATGTCAATAATTTTTTTGATGGTTTGTTGTCTTTTCTTGATCAAGCAGTAGAAAAAAACTTCATTTCACAGTCGGCGAGGCAAATCCTGGTTACAGCTTCAACTGCAGGGGAGTTAATTGACAAATTACAAGCATTCGTCTATTCGCCTGATCCAACAATATCCCGGATAGATTGGTTTGGAGAAGGCAATAAGAGGCGTAAACTGGATTTAATGCTCCATCTGTAATCTCTATCAGCTGGTTTGCTTTGTTTTCGTTTGCTTCCGTTTTATTGTGTTTATTTGAGTTTTTTTTTATGTCATTTCTTTTTGAGTTTTTTTCAGGTTGTTTCTTTTATCCCAGGTAATATTTTCTAATCTTGGTTTTTAGAGTGGTGGCTTAAAAATTGTAAGTCCTCTTGAAACGCATTTTGGATCTCTTTAATCCATAATGGCTGAATAAGGAGGCTAACTTCTAAACTTTTTAGACCCATTCTAACTAACTTGTTTTTGTTTGCTGACTTGTTGAACTTTGTTATTTTATGAGTGAGTTTAGTTTTGCGTAATTTAGAGTTGTTATGTGTTTTTATCTTTCTCAGTTTCGATTCGAAAAAAAAAACATTGTGGACAAACCTGAGAATGGCAGAATATGGGGTTTTCTTAACTCTTGAAACGCATTCTCTCTCAGTAAATCTGTAGTTTGTTTATTTCATGTTGTTTGAAGTGTCTTGTTTCTTGTTTTGTTCTTTCATAATAAAGGTATATAGGCTGGAAACCTAAAGTCTGCGGGCTACTGGTCCTAAGGATTGTTGAAATATACAATCTTGACTCAGGTGTAACAACGCCACGTACCTCTTTTCTTGCATTTTGTGGGTCGATGATAAGATAAATGATTGAATTAAGAATAACTCTTGGAAAATGATAAATGATGCATGGATCTGTGTGCTTGAAATGTTTATTGGTTTTCACTTTGCCTTTGATTCCTTGCGCAACATTGAGCACTGAGCTATTATCACTGAGTTATTTGTTCACTTAGAGAAAGTTTATGTAATTTAAATGTTTCTTCAGATTTCAATGAATTCTAGAACTTGTTGATGGTCACTCGAGGCGAAATCCTAGACTGTGCAACATTGGGGAAATGATTTAGGCCATCTTTGGACCGTTTGAGCCTTAATAGCCAACCTTGACTGAAATTGATCCCTAGTTACCCCTTTGAGCCTGTGTAAGCCTTTTTCTTTGTTAACTCACTAAAAGATTTCCTAACCTCAAATGAATTTGTTCCAAACAGTTTACCCCTTACCTATGAGCATGTACATCATTCACAATTAAAATTTGAGCTATGTTCTGGTTTTGGAAAGTTAGAGGAGGTTGGAATGTGTCATGAGCAATGCAAGTGAGTTCTATTGTGTTTGAAAAAAAAAAAGAAAAAAAAGCCAATCTGTACTTGTCGTCCACGTACTTACACATTGAGGACAATGTGTTGTTTAAGTGTGGGGGAGGGGAAGTGTAATAAAAAAAGAATAAAAAAAGAAAAAAAAAGAAAAAAACAAGAACAAAAGAAGAAGAATAAGAGATCTATACCCTTAAGTGTTCTTAAAAAGAATGAAACAACAAAGTGTGGGGGTGTAGTTTTCTTTTGTTTTCTGCAAAAAAAAAAAAAAAAAAGATTGTGTGTTCTAAATAAGTTTGGGGGAGTAACCTGGTGAATTGAAATGAAGTTGTGTTATAGGTTTGAGCTCTACATCGTCTTGAATGATTTATGTGTTTGTGGGTGATTTGAGCCAAATTATTATCCTTTATCATACTTCACCCAAGCCAAACGTTACAAGCTTAATAAAGTCCTACTTGATCCTTAGTGTTGTGCATGTCTACATTAGTGGAGAGTGACTTGAAAAGCATGCCTATGGAGTTCATTTATACACACATCTTCAATATTAAATATGATTCATTTTTATGCCTAAACTCATCCGGGTTACAAGTGATTAGGTGAGAATGGCTCTACACACACACACACTTGAGGGATTGAAGTGAAGCGAAACTAATTTTTGAGATGAAATTCTTGATCAAGTGCATTATTTTGAAGTTTTCCTTGGGTTATAATTAAGTACAATCTTTGAGGCCTATTTGCAAGATAAAGCATTTGTGTGTTTAATTTTTTTTGTTGATTCTGTTTCGGTTTAGTTTTATTTCATATTGTCGTAGTTGCTCGAGGACTAGCAAAGTTAAGTGTGGGGGAATTTGATAAGTGTCTATTTATATATCATTTTCATATCAATTCGTCCATGTTTCTTTGCTATATTCCTTGGTATTTTTATGTTTTTGTATGGTTTTGATGTTTGTAGGAGTTTTGGAGCAACCTGCACAAAAATGGAGTAAAACCCTTCATTTTCACCTCTGCTAGTCAGTGATCTTCTCGGATTTAATTGTATTGATATACAATGAACCCGACGACATGTTATATACCGTTGGAAAGCTCTCGAAGTCTAATTTCTGGAGAAATTTACGATTTATAAATCCATTCAGTGTACCAAAAGTTGTAATCAAAACAGTGTGAGAAGTATAGAAATGTAATTCCACAAATCACTGTAGCATGTATAATACGGGACATTGTAGCAGGTTACTGTAGCAGAGTATTTAAACACATTTTAGGGTTTTATTTTCATGACTGGAAGAGAGGAGAACGTGGTGGAGGCTGCAGCTCTGGAATTCTTTCATCTCCTGGAGTTCTTGAAGGAGAAAGGAAGCTTGGAAAGAGAAAGAACTACAATCCAAAGAGAATTACATCAAATTTGCTAAGTTTTTCCCTTCCCTTTCATTTTCTGGACTGTCTCCATGTTGTATTGTATTTACCACGTTCTTAAACATGTGTAACTGAATCTGAATTGGTTGAGGGTGATTTCAAAGCCACTGATATGGTTTTTGTAAGTTGATTGTGTAAGGAATTGTTATCCAATTCTCTAATTGAAGTTGCTTGTATTCTCCCATATTTAATGCTTATGATTGCTTGCGGATTGTATTTGAGTGGCCAATTGAATATAATCTGGTTGTGATTTATTGCTAGACTAGAAATCTTGATCCGTAATTGTCTTGAATTTTTAATCCTTAGTAGCAAAATTGTGATCAGAGATTGCAATTGGAGAATACAACCTAAGTTAAATAATCCGAGCTTGTGTGTTTATTGCTTAGATCAACCTATTTTTCTTATCATAATGCATCCATTGAATTAAATTTAGAGAGTTTGTTCTAGGTTGTTTAATGGATAGAGATTAAATAAAGAGCCTGTTTTATTTAACAACAAAGTAAGGAAAGATTGGGATAACAGAGCTTGTTGTTATCTACGGTTGATAATTTCAAAGGTGTAATTGGATGACAATTCTATGATTAATTCGCAAATCCATATCTTGTGGTAGAGAAGGATCCCTTAACCAAATTTCTCTCATTGATTTTTCACTTAAATTAACTTTCTGTTTTGTTATTCTTCATTTGCATTCTTAGTTCATTTGGTTAATCATTCAACAAAACCCCCCTTATTTAATTTATTGTTGCTGAAAAATAACAAATTCAATTAGAATCAATCCTCGTGGGAACGATATCTTACTCATCACTTTATTACTTGTGCGACTAGTATACTTGCTAGTTTCGAACGTATCAACTCTTCAACAACAAGTGGCCTAACTCATCGAAGCTCTACAGAATGGGCCCAGTTGCATGAACAAACCGCCACTTGAGGGTAATGATAATGGTGATGGTGCGACTAGCCAAGGCAGAGATAGGGGAAAAAGCCCAGTCAATCAAGAAGAGCCCGAATCGATCAAACAATTTGCTAAAGACATGGAGAAGGTCCAATCCCTCTTGAAGAAGAATGGGCTGAAAGAGGTTGAAGACCTAGATGATATCTTACTCATTAAAGATAATGATTTGCCACCAAAGTTTTGCCTACCAGACTTGCCCAAATTCAATGGAGAAGGCAACCCCAAGACGCACTTGAGATAGTATGCAGCTGTCATGGCCACCACTACTTTATCAAAGGAGTACATCTTGAAGTACTTCATGCTATCCCTAGAAGATAATATGGTAGTATGGTACCATGATCTTCCCAAAAGAGTTTGAGAAGATTAAGAGGAGCTATCTGAACAGTTTGTAGAATAGTACAGCTATAATACCCCATTAGGGATAACCTTGAGAGATTTAGAGACGACGTGTCAAAAGCCCAACAAGACCTTCTCAGAGTATCTAGTCTGTTTGAGGGCCAAAGTTGCCAAGATGACAACCAAGCTCGTAGAGAAGAACCAGGTCCGCATGGTAATCAATGGAGCCCATGCTTTCATTAGTGATAGGCTTGCAGGCTTCCCTATTAAAACATTTGGAGACTTGTATGATTCAAGTATTTAAAAGAAAGATTTGGAGGCCAGGTAGAAAAGAAGCAACAATAGCTACTTCAGAAGAAGTCAAGGGCTGTATCACCAAGCTAGTGGGTCTAGCACGAAGCACGTAGAGGTGAAAGCGGTCACCCCACAAAGGAAGTTCAATTGCTTGGGGAGACCATTGTCCAAGATTTTTGCAAGATTAAGAGTCGAAGGCATCTTACAGCCATTGTCACTAAGAGAGCTTTCAAATCCATTGCCAAGGAATTAGAGGCATCACGAGAAGTGTGCATTCCAACAAGTGGCATAAGACTAATGATCATACTCGTCTTCGTGATAAGATCCAAGATTTGATTGACAAAGGCTAGATTCCCGAGCCAAAGACGTATGAGCCCAATACGAGAAGGAATCCACAACATAATTTTAATCGAGTACCTCCTCCAATGGCCACATGATTGGGTCAGGCTTGACTAAAGACCAAGTCACAAACTCTTTTGAAAAAAGTAGATTGAGCAGTTGATAAACGCATGAAAGTACACTCTTAAGCATAAATAATTAATGCTAATTGGACAGTATTATAAAGCTTTTATGATATTTTAGCATAATTATTTTGCTTATGCCTCTTTTACATTTGTTTCATTCTTTTGCATTTTCTTTAGTCTTTATCTTGAAATAAAGTATTGTCCTTAAATTGTGATTAATGGAAATCATTTTTTCAGGTTTAATAAAATGGACACAACTCTCAATCTATAGATCAAAATGGCGAGATTATTGAACCTGGAGCAACATGTCTCAATTTTACACAAAGTTGAAGAACAATCAAAAGCCCAAATCTAACATTTGATGGGCCAAAATTGAGACACAACAAAACCAAATTGTTGTTGTTTCTCAGCCCGACCCATGTCCGGTGTTTGGGCCATATCTCAGAGAATACTTGTCCAAATTTCATGAATCTGGTGGCCCTGGAAAGCTGAGACAAAATGCTACAACTTTCATGTTTTCACAAAGCCCAATTCGGTCCATTTGGTGGTCAAAACTCAGCTGCAAGTTGGTCGCCGATGACACATCCGAAAAAGGATTGTCTCCCAAGTATAGGAGTGTCGAAGTAATAAAACCCGGTGAGACTGGGGTCGATCCACGAGGAAGGGGATTTAAGCGCTACAAATTATAAGCTAAGCGAATATGGTATGGATAATTCAAAGAAATGACAAGATAATATCAACAATATGAGTAAAGAACAAGTTCTTAAACAATAAATGAGAACAACACAAGAGAAATTAACAAAATAATAATGAAAGCTAAGGTTAGGGGATCCGCCCTTGATATTTCAAATAAGGATAATTAACCCATTTTAGTTATTTGAATTATATTTGTTTCATTACCAATATTTATACCACTTCTTGTAAATGGGTTCAAGCATCCAATGTGCCAATCACCATATGTCTCCAACAAATCAAGGTTCCTAACTAGATTCGTGTCGGTAAGGAAGAACCATACATCATCTAGAAAGGATCCAAGCATTTGATGTGCCAAGGATTGTCGACAATGGATCAAGACCTCCACTTTACCAGTGGTGTCAAGATTGATTAAGAAATTAAATATAAATCATATTGAATAAACATTATAAGATTAAGATTATTAAGCACATATTAAGGGTTAGAGAATCCTTATTCTCATATCAAGGGTTTCACCCTTTCACCTTAGCAAAAGAAAAATTAGAAAAACATTATAATAGAAAGAAAATAAAATGTAAGAAAAAGAAAATTCATTAATAACATAAACACACAAAACACAATACAAGATCTTAGCCAAAGCCAAAATGTTCCAGCCAAGGCCCAGATGCCCTAATGGGTCACAAGGCACCTCTATTTATAGATACATCCAGGGGCAAACTTGTCAAATTACAAGGGCATAATTGTCAAATATTAGTTGTAAATATCTTTGACAATTGGGATCATTAGGTACCGACTTTGACCATCAATTTTGACATTGAAATGTTGAGAATTTTAATCACATGTCTTCATGAAAGTTGTAGATATTTCTCTCAGAGTTCTAGAACATATTGATTTGCACAATTTGGATACGTATTTTGAGAGATACGGTCCAAATACTGAGGCCTGGTCAGACTGGGCCGAGACTGTAGATGGGTTCACTTCAAGCCCCATTTTGGTCCACTAAGAGCCCGAATTTGATGATGCTTGTGAAATGCAATCTTGTAGACAATTGAATCAGCTTTCCAAAACATTAAGAATTGCACCATTCTGATCTATAAATAGAGAGTTATGCCCATTTTACCAAACCTATAACAAAACTAAAATTAAGAGGAATTAATTCCAAAGATGCAAATGCTACAAATATGCTTAAGTTAAGGAATTTAATGACACTATTAATGCAATATGATGAACTAAACTCTTATTAAACATGTATATTTAAGTGTTCATCACACCCCCCAACTAGCTTATTGCTAGTCCCTAGCAATTAAAGCGTTATTATTAGAAGTGATTTATAGAATTTTACATCCAAGGTGGTCATTATTGCACTCTCCTTGATTTTATCCAAATAAACAAACTCTCAACTGAATTTTTTTTTTAAATGACTCATGTACCCTTCAGTCAAGATATCCAAAAACCTTCTTTTGTGCTCAGTTGACACATGACTATGGGGCTTATTAGAAATAAGCCATATCGGTTCTAGTAGTTGTTAAGGCTAACAACCTTAGGTAGGGGGTATTCATTCATTTTATACATTTTTTTCTTCTTCTTTTTTTTTCTCCTTTTTTTTTTTCGAAAGAATGCATCCTTAACCCATGTAGTGAGCCTTAGGCTAATGGCTCCCAGACCAGTTGGCCTTAGGGCATTAGGTGTTAAGACACCCCTTCGAGCTTAACGACTCGGGTTGCCAATGCTTTATTTTTGCTTAGAAACTTGTGGATAGTGCAATGTTCAATCCCATTAAGCTTTCTCCTTAATCCATGTAGCTAGCTTTGGGCCAATAGCTCCCAAACCAGTTGGTCTTAGGGTATTAGGTGTTGAGGCACCCCTCGGGCTTAATTGCTCGAATTAAGGAGGCTACAAGACCAAACTTATCCACCATTGCTTTCTCTCTTTTTTTTTCTTTCATTTTTCATTTTTTTAATTTTTTTTTTAAACTTTCCCCTTCCTTTTGTTGTTATCCTAAACAAAACAAAAGAACTCAAATATTACAATATTTCATTTCGCCAACCACAATCATACATCAAGGTATGTGTGTGTGTGAAGAAAGATTCATAGATACTTGCTTAATGAGCACATAAGCACACAATTTATTAAATGATAAGGTTGTGAGAGTTCATAGATTTGAATGATTCAAAGTGAAATGAATAAGACCTCCTTGTTATAAAATTCAAAAATCAAGACTAAATAATATCAAATTAGCTAAAATGAGTTCATAAGATCAAAATAAAATGACAAATTGGTTAGAATGGGTTTCAAGAGTTCAAATTGGCCCTCCATACTCTGCCATTCCTGACCCAGAATGCGTCTCAAGAGGATTTGAACTCCTTACACCGCACTCTAAATCTAATTATTAACTCGCTTTTTTTTTTTTTGCAAGCAAAAGAAAATTAAAGACATACTTATGTCTACTATCCTTCCCCCCCAACCAAATGAAACATTGTCCTCAATGTTTAAATGTAGAGAGATAAAGTATAGAAGACATTACCTGAAGCTTCTTTATTCAAGAGAGACGACCTGAAAGACTCATAAAATAAAATGCTACAAATAAAATAAAAGATAAGAAATTTAAAATTGATGCACACATGCATGTGTATAGGTAGTTGTGACTGTGGCTCACATCTTCCTCTGGTTTTACGTCCAGAAACGGCTTAAACACCTTCTATGAGTTGGGGATATGCTTCCCATCCAGTTTTTCTTATAAACTGGCAAACAGGGTCGTTTTGAGTCAGATTCCCAAGACTATAGCGTTCCTGCTCATCTCGGAATTGTGTCCACAAATTAAAAATTTCACGCTGCACAAGTCCACAAAAATGCGTCTCAAGAGTCGTTCGGATATCATCCAAAGACTCTTTACTGAGTCCATTCTTGATGAACTGTAGTTTATCCTCTCGATTGTTAGACAAATATCCCAAGGAGCGGCAACGCTAGTTACAAGTCCATCTTGCACATCTGGGACAAACTTGTAACCTTTTCGCTCTTCGCTTTTTGGCATAAGAGCTTTTTCCCAAACCTGGCATATGGGAAGCAAGATTATCTGAAAACTCACAAGAGAATCGAACCTTGGCTTCAATTAACCATCTTAAATCAGCAGGAATACCCTTACGCATCAACAACATTAGTCTTTCTGCACGAGCTTTATAAATTTTAAGCAAATCATTTTGAGGAAGAGAGAGAAAATGTTTGTGCAATTTTGAGAGAATGGTATCCATGTGAAGAAAAGTGAGACAAAGAAGAAAAGAAAATGGATGCAAGGTGAGCAACAGTTTTTAGGGAACTGAAAAACTGACTTTAAAAGCCACGGAGTACCGTATCCGCCACTTGACCGGGAAATAAAATAAAAACACACAACTAAAATAAATGCACACAAAATAAAATAAAACAAACTAGAAATGATAGCAAGAATCAAGAATAAAAATAAAAATGAAAATATGGCATAGATGGATAAAATTTGATCAATCATTATAAAGAAATGCAAAAAGAGGAATCTCTTCGAAAGTGATTTACCACGGTCAAAAATATGGCATTGAGGTGGTACCTTTCTTTTTCCTTTATTTGTGAGAATGAAAGAGATTACCACTATCTGAGTTTGTTTGTCCTTAAAGCATGCATTATTGAGTGTGGATGTTTGTTCCTCCCTTTTTTCGAACCATGGCTCCCAACTCTTAATCTCCTTCACCTGTGCAAAATCAAGCAATGAAAATTCTTTAGAAGCAATGGGCACTAGTTGCATACTTGGTTCAAAAGAACTAGGTAACCCGATTTCTGAAGGAGTTGAAAAATTCTCATTTTGGATATAGTCTTCCACGTTAGTTTTTGTCCTATTAGCTTCCTCATTTTCATCATGCTTGAAAAATTCATTAATATCGAAATTTTGGTTATATTCCTTTGCATGATGCATAAGTGAGGATTCGGTCTTTTCTTTGTTAGATGTAAGTTGATTAACCTTTTCCTTACCCTTTAGGATTGATTCATCATCTTCCTCATAAGGGTTAGAAATATGTTCTTGATCAACCTTACCATCATGAAGAGCACTTACCGAATCTTCGAGAAGAGCACTTATCGAATCTTCGAGAAGAGCACTTACCGAGTCTTCATCTAGATGTTGGCTACTTGGATTACTCACATGTGGATTGATGAGGTTTGGCTCGAGTTGAGATGGAAACACACCTTTCTCATGAGTTCTAAATGCAAATGCAAGTTTTTCAAGAGCATCATTCAAGTTTGCCATAGTTTGAGCAACTTGACTATTAAAAGCCTCTTGCTTTGCAATGAATGAATTTCATGTTTCTTCAAGATCCTTATAAGATGCATGATCATGAGTTTTTTGAAAATTTTGACATGATTGAAAGGAAGGTTGGTAAGATTGTGCATTATTATAATTCCTCCAATCAAAATTCAAGTGATTTTTCCATCCAAAATTTTGTGAGTAAGGATTAGGATTTGACCTTTGGAAAGTGTTTTAAACGTTGGTTTGCTCATGGAGACTTTTCCTAAAGGTAGGCACAATTGGGCAATCATCCGTAGGATGATCACTAGAATTACAAGTTTGACAGACAATTTCTTGCATAGACCACATTTCTAAGTCCTCGACTTTCCTAGCTAGGGATGTAAATTTAACACGTAGAACATGATTCTCCCTAAAGTTATATATGCCTCTACTAGACGTTCTTGGTACCTCATAGGTGCCAACATTGTTCCAATTTTGGGCATTTTTCGATAGTAAGTCTAGGAAATCCATGGCTTCATCAGGGTCTTTATTTTCAAATTGTCCATTGCACATTAATTCTACCATTTGCCTAGCTTGATGTGTAAGACCTTCATAGAAAATTAAAACTAGTCTCCATGTTTCCAAACCATGGTGAGGACAAGTAGTAAGCAATGCTTTATACCTATCCCAACATTGGTAAAAGGTCTCTCCCTGTTTTTGAGTGAAATTGATGATTTGCCCTTTGAGAGAATTTGTTCTATAGGGAGGAAAGAATTTTTTCAAAAATTGTTGTTGCATTTCATCCCATGAGCTAATGGATCCTGACCTAAGATTTTGTAGCCATGTTTTAGCTTTATCTTTTAAAGAAAAAGGAAAAAGCTTTAATCTAAAGATGTTTATACTACAATTTAGGTCACAATAGATATTGCAAAAATCTTTAAATTCTCTCAAATGCAAAAATGGATTTTCAACATCTAGGCCATGAAAGTGGGGTAAGAATTGAATGAAATCCGATTCATGGTTGAAATATTTTGCATCATGATGGAAGACTATGCATGATTGTGCATGAGTTCTTGTGTAATCCATTAATGTCCTTGGTTGGGTATGAGCATGTTTTCCAAAGAAGATGAGTGGCTACAAACAATTCTACCAACTAATGCAAAGAGAAGAAAAGATGAGCACATGCAAGAGAAATAAAAATAGAAATGGGAAGAGAAAAGAGAAACACATACAAGAAAAATAAAAATAGAAATGAGAAAAGAGAATACTTACAATTTTGCACGCCAATTTTTACCTTCCCCGGCAACGGCGCCAAAAACTCGACACATCCGAAAAAGGATTGTCTCCCAAGTATAGGAGTGTCGAAGTAATAAAACCCGGTGAGACCGGAGTCGATCCACGAGGAATGGAATTTAAGCGTTACAAATTATAAGCTAAACAAATGTGATATGGATGATTCAAAGAGGTGACATGATAATATCAACAAGTATGTAAGATGGTAGGTGGTATTACCAACCATTCAAATATAAAACAAAAAGCAAGAGGAGGTAAAACCATCCATGGAAATAGGTGGTATAACCAACCATAGTAAATTAAAGAACAATTTCATAAGGTGGTAGAACCTACCATAGTAAATAAAATAAAAGTTCATAAACAATAGAATAATTAAAATACAAGAGGAATTAACACAATAACAATGAAGGCTAAGGTTGGGGGATCCGCCCTTGATATTTCAAATAAGGATAATTAACCCATTTTAGTTATATGAATTATATTTGTTTCATTACCAAATTTATACCACTTCTTGTAAATGGGTTCAAGCATCCAATGTGCCAATCACCATATGTCTACAACAAATCAAGGTTCCTAACTAGATTCGTGTCGGTAAGGAAGAACCATACATCATCTAGAAAGGATCCAAGCATTTGATGTGCCAAGGATTGTCGACAATTGATCAAGACCTCCACTTTACGAGTGGTGTCAAGATTGATTAAGAAAGTAAATGTAACTCATATAAAATAAACAACATAAGATTAAGATTATTAGGCACATATTAAGGGTTAGAGAATCCTTATTCTCATATCAAGGGTTTCACCCTTTCACCTTATCAAAAGAGAAATTAGAAGAACATTATAATAGAAAGAAAATAAAATGCAAGAAAAAGGAAATTCATTAATAACATAAACACACAAAACACAATACAAGATCCTAGCCAAAGCCAAAATGTTCCAGCCAAGGCCAAGATGCCCTAATGGGTCACAAGGCACCTCTATTTATAGTACATCCAGGGGCAAACTTGTCAAATTATAAGGGCATAATTGTCAAATATTAGTTGTAAATATCTTTGACAATTGGGATCATTAGGCCCCGACTTTGACCATCAATTTTGACATCGAAATGTTGTGAATTTTAATCACATGTCTTCATGAAAGTTGTATATATTTCTCTCAACTTTCTAGAACATATTGATTTGCACAATTTGGATACGTATTTTGAGAGATACGGTCCAAATACTGAGGCCTGGTCAGACTGGGCCGAGACTGTAGATGGGTTCATTTCAAGACCAATTTTGGTCCACTAAGAGCCCGAATTGGATGATTCTTGTGAAATATAATATTGTAGACAATTGAATCAGCTTTTCAAAACATTAAGATTTGCACCATTCTGATCTATAAATAGAAAGTTATGCCCATTTTACCGAACCTGTAACAAAACCAAAATTAAGAGGAATTAATTCCAAAGATACAAATCCTACAAATATGCTTAAGTTGAGGAATTTAATGACACTATTAATGCAATATAATGAACTAAACTCTTATTAAACATGTATATTTAAGTGTTCATCACTATTGGCCCAAAGCTCACTACATGGATTAAGGAGAAAGCTTAATGGGATTGAACATTGCACTATCCATAAGTTTCTAAGCAAAAATAAAGCATCGGCAACCCGAGTCGTTAAGCTCGAAGGGGTGTCTTAACACCTAATGCCCTAAGGCCAACTGGTCTGGGAGTCATTAGCCTAAGGTTCGCTACATGGGTTAAAGATGCATTCTTTCAAAAAAAAAAAAAACACACACACACACACACATATATATATATATGTGTGTTGTGTGTGTGTGTTTTATTGGGGGGGTTTTGAAAAGATATATATATATATATATATACGTATATATTATATAAAATAATGAATGCCCCCTACCTAAGTTTTTACCTTACAAATATTAGAACCGTATGGCTTCTTTCTAATAAGCCCCATAAGTCATGTTTTACTGACACAAAAAGAGTTTTATTGATATCTTGACCTGAAGGGTACATGAATCATAAAAAAAAAAAGGTTGAGAGTTTGTTTATTGGATAAAATCAAGGAGAGTGCAATAATGACCACCTTGGATGTAAAATTCTATAAATCACTTCTAAATAATACGCTTTAATTGCTAGGGACTAGCAATAAGCTGGTTGGGGTGTGTGAGCACTTAAATATGATGTTTAATCAGAGTTTAGTTCATCATATGCTTAATAGTGTCATTAATTTCTCCAACTTAAGCATCTTTTGTAGCATTTGCACTTTGGAATTAATTCCCTCTTAATTCTGGTTTTGTTACAGGTTCGGTAAAATGGGCATAACTCTCTATTTATAGATTAGAATGGTGCAATTCTTAATTTTTTGGAAAGCTGATTCAATTTTCTACAAGATTGCATTTCACAAGCATCATCAAATTCGGGCTCTTAGTGGACCAAAATTGGGCTTGAAGTGAACCCATCTACAGTCTCAGCCCAGTCTGACCAGGCCTCCGTATTTGGACCATATCTCTCAAAATACGTATCCAAATTGTGAAAATCAATATGTTCTAGAAATCTGAGAGAAATATATACAACTTTTATGAAGACACGTGATTACAATTTACAACATTTCGATGTCAAAATTGATGGTCAAAGTCGGTGCCTAATGATCCCAATTGTCAAAGATATTTACAACTAATATTTGACAATTATGGCCTTATAATTTGACAAGTTTGCCCCTGGATGTAACTATAAATAGAGGTGCCTTGTGACCCATTAGGGCATCTTGGCCTTGGCTGGAACATTTTGGCTTTGGCTAGGATCTTGTATTGTGTGTTGTGTGTTTATGTTATTAATGAATTTCCTTTTTCTTGCATTTTATTTTCTTTCTATTATAATGTTCTTCTAATTTCTCTTTTGCTAAGGTGAAAGGGTGAAACCCTTGATATGAGAATAAGGATTCTCTAACCCTTAATATGTGCTTAATAATCTTAATCTTATAATGCTTATTCAATATGATTTATATTTAATTTCTTAATCAATCTTGACACCACTCGTAAAGTGGTGGTCTTGATCCATTGTCGACAATCCTGGCACATCAAATGCTTGGATCCTTTCTAGATGATGTATGGTTCTTCCTTACCGACACGAATCTAGTTAGGAACCTTGATTTGTTGTAGACAAATGGTGATTGGCACATTGGATGCTTGAACCCATTTACAAGAAGTGGTATAAATATTGGTAATGAAACAAATATAATTCATATAACTAAAATGGGTTAATTATCCTTATTTGAAATATCAAGGGCGGATCCCCTAACCTTAGCCTTCATTGTTATTGTGTTAATTCCTCTTGTATTTTAATTATTCTATTGTTTATGAACTTTTTATTTTATTTACTATGGTAGGTTCTACCACCTTATGAAATTGTTCTTTAATTTACTATGGTTGGTTATACCACCTATTTCCATGGATGGTTTTACCTCCTCTTGCTTTTTGTTTTATATTTGAATGGTCGGTAATACCGCCTACCATCTTACATATTTATTGATATTATCTTGTCATTTCTTTGAATTATTCATATCATATTTGCTTATCTTATAATTTGTAACGCTAAAATCTCCTTCCTCGTGGATCGATCCCGGTCTCACCGGGTTTATTACTTCGACACTCCTATACTTGGGAGACAATCCTTTTTTGGATGTGTCACTACACAAATCCCCTTGCCTCTTTTTCTATTTTTAAATTCAAAATTTAATTTTGTTTATTTGATTTAAAAAGTATAAGCACAAAATTTCATTCCTTCATTTTATTTTTTTATTAACTCAAATATGAAATGACCTTATTATCCTTGTCTCTAAACATCTAATGGGACGGAGGCTACGACAGGGGATTAACTGTACATTTTCAACAACCCGAGGGGTTTCTTCATGTTACGTTAAATAATAGGAGTCGAATCATAATAACATTTTAATATATTTACAAATATGCTACATAAATGCAAGGCCAATGGAAGAGAGGACTTTTGGCTAGCTGAAGCCAAGGACGTAACCAGCATAGGCCTAATAAGGGCAATTGCCTTTCCTGGACCAAAGAAAAAAATTAAAATATTCTTTTATTTCTTTTCAATTAATTATTAACGGACTTTTTTTATACATAAATTGTTGTTTCAATCTTATTTATTGAACAAAATTCTTTATATTCTTTCCATCATCACTTAATAATTTGTGTTATTATATTCTTTTTATAGATAAATTGCTTTCGCATTAATAAATTTAATATTTTACTTAATTATTTTGTTAAAACGTAAAATTGATTTGATAAATTACTTGAATTTATACATTCTGAATAATGTTGAATAAAAGTATTATAAACCTTCTCTAAATTTACAATTATACTTTATTTATATTAATTTATCTTCTTTTATTCCTTATTTTAATTTTTTCCTTGGCTAAAGCTATCATAATTAGATCTCTCCATTTTTGAGAGAGATAATTTTTGGATAATTGATAGTAAGTTTTGGTCAAGATAAGCGAACATGACACGAACACAATACACAATTAATAAATAGGTGAGATTCGTGTTGAGAGTATTCAACATGCCAACCCGTTTAATGACACGTATAGTTAAACATATCTTATCAATCCTTACATGCAAGCTTATTTAGTAATATAATTTTTTACCTACCTACAACATATATATTATAAAACTGAAAACTTTATATTATAAAGTAAATTAATTTATATAATAGTAAAGTATGATGATTTTAATAATTTTTTATACTAACAATTATTTATATTCTAAAAATAATTTTAATTGATATAAATATATAGAATATGATATATTATGTATAATTAGGTTAAACAATTAAATGGCATGATTATAACACGTGAGTAACACGTTTAATAACCGTGTCGAATCTATATTTCATGCATCGACACGAATAATTAAATGGATTAATACATGTGACAAGAATTACCACTCATAATTAACAAGCAGCTTTGTCAACTTTGAAATAGAAAGGACCATGATCCTAAACCATTGCCCCCAAACAACTTGTTTGTTTGTGAAAATGACTACTTTAACGTAAAAAAAAAAAAAAAAAAACCTACATTGAAGTTACATAAAAAAGTGTATACATAATGAAATTGTTTGTTTTTATCTGATTTTTTATTGTCATTTATTTAAGAAAACTAGAGTTTTCTACCTTTTACTTTCCTTTCTTTTTATGGGTATAGGGGGAGAATCTAATAGAGCATGTTGTGGAACGCGGAAGTGATACCAACAAAAACCAAATGCACAACCACAAACTATGCCAGATAATTGAATATAATAGCAACTAAAGAGGCAACCAATCAACCAACAATGCAAAATAGAAAGAACACCAAGATTTGACGAGGTTCGGTATTAGTACCTATGTCCTCGGGCGCCGCTGAAGAAACTTCCACTATCTTCAAAAAAAATTACAAACTTTTGGGTCACAATACAAATACCACAACTATTGAGTCAAATTGTAATTACCCGAATAGTTGGGCCAAACTGTAATTACCCAAACAATTGGGTAATACTACATATACCCAAAATCAAAGGGGAAAAAGAGCAAATAGTACAAATTTTAAGGTCCTTAATGAAAGGCCCTTAAACTATGAGGTCTTATGTGAGACCTTACACAATATGGGGGGGTAAAGGAGAATTTCAATTGGGACCCTTAAATATCTCTCACATGGCTTCTTTTATAAGCCCACATAAGACACAAGGTTTGCTACTTAACCAATGTGGGATTCCTCCCACTTGCATATGAGCCAAAAAACTCAACAAATCTCCACTTTGGCGAATATGCCAAATCCATCATAAGACTCTTCTTTTTCCCATATTGTCTATCACAACTGCAACGCCTCCAAATGCGCTCAATGGCGCAATCAAACTAGCAAAATGTTGATCAAGTCCAAACAATGACTGAACTTGATCGTTGTCACAACCTTAGTCAACATATCTGCAGGATTCTCGGCAGTCCCAATCTTCTAAAGTAAGATTCTCTCTTCATTGATAATCTCCGGCACAAAATGATACCGAACATCAATATGCTTCGTACGGACATGGAACACTGGATTCTTTGCTAAGTGGATAGCACTCTGACTGTAAGAATAAAAAGTGATCTTCTTCTGCCCAATTCATCCAACAATCCCTGTAACCAAATAGCTTCCTTCACAATCTCTGTCATTGCCATATACTCTACCTCTGTAGTAGACAAAGCCATTATAAATTGTAAAGTAAACTTCCAACTCACTGGTGCTCTTGCAAGAGTAAATACATAACCAGTTATCGGCCGATGTTGATCCAAATCACCAGCATAATCAGAATCAACATAACCAATAGCACACTGATCACACGTATCATCCCTCTCGAAGACTAAGCCAACATCTATGGTTTTCAACAAATACCATAGAATCCATTTCACTGCTTGCCAATGTCCTTTACTAGGATCATGCATATACCTGCTCACAACTCCAACTGCATGTGAAATGTTGGGTCTTGTACACACCATAGCATACATAAGGCTACCAACTTCATTAGCATATGGAACTTGAGACATATACTCCCGTTCCTCATTTGTACTAGGAGATAAAGTTGTATTGAGTTTCATATGAGAAGTAAGTGGGGTACTTACAGGTTTTGACTCATTTGTAATGCCAAACCGCTATGATACCTTTTTTAGATGCTACTTTTGAGTCAAACAAATCTTGCTTCTCCCTCTATCTCTACTAATCTCCATACCTAGTATCTTCTTAGCTTCACCCAAATCTTTCATCCCAAACTCTCGATTCAACTGAGTCTTCAACTTCTCAATTTCTTCGACATTCGTCGAAGCTATCAACATATCATCAGCATACAAGAGTAGAAAAATGAAAGAACCATCACGTATCTCCAAAAATACACACAATTATCAAATTTGCTTCTTGTGTACCTCTGACCCATCATAAGTCAATCAAATTGCTTGTACCACTGCCTCAGAGATTGTTTCAAACCATAAAGTGATCTTTTCAGTTTGTACACTAAATTTTCCTTACCAGCAACTTTTAATCCCTTCTGACTAAGTCATATAGATTTCCTCTTCCAAGTCACCATGTAAAAATGCAGTTTTTACATCAAGTTGAACTAGTTCCACATTCATCTGAGCTACTAAGGCCAACAAAATTATAATCGAAGAATGTTTCACAATTGGAGAAAATATCTCATTGTAGTCAATTCCTTCCCTCTGAGCGTAGCCTTTAGCCATTAATGTTACCTTGTAGTGGACGTCATTCTTGTCAGGAAATCCATCTTTCTTTGTAAATACCCATTTGCACCCAATTACCTTTTTACCCTTTGGCAGTAGAGCTAGCTCCCAAGTTTCATTCTTTTGAAGAGACTGTATTTCTTCACTTATAGTTATCTTCCACTGATCAACTTTAGAATATTTGACTACATCTTTCTAAGTGGAAGGTATATCATCATCTACAATTGGAAGTGCTTAGGCCACCATATCAGCAAATCGAGCTGGACTACGAATCTTACATCTTGGAATATTAATTGCAATAGATTCTTATTACTGTTAAGGTTCCTGAGTAGAACCCTCTCCATCATCTCCCAAATCCTCTTCGGTCACAGGAGGACCATCATCTGTCTCAACATATCTAACTGGGTTCAATGTTGTCGTTTAAAACTCCATCTGCTGCTGAGTATGTTTCACCTACTGTGGAGTACCATTCACCTTTGTCTAGTTTTTTGATTTCTTCAACATTGAAGACTCATCAAATGTCACATCTCGGCTAGATACAATTCCTCGAACTAGGACACCAAAGATGATATCCTTACCCCTGAAGCAAACCCCAAGAAAATCGCTTTCTTGGCTCTAGGATCCAGCTTAGATTCTTTCACATGATAATATGCAATGGAACCAAATACACAGTGGAACCAAAAAAACACGTAAAGAATCATAATCAGAAATAAGTTGTCTAGACGATACCTCTAATGGAGTTCTATCACCAATAGCAGTTGAAGGTAGACGATTAATAAGTTGACACGCATAAGTCACAGCCTCAGCCCAAAATTCCTTGCCCAACCCAGCATTGGACAACATACACCAAACTTTTTTCAGTAATGTCTAGTTCATGCGTTCTACCACCCCATTCTATTGTGGTGTACCTCTAACAGTAAAATGACGTATAATACCTTCATCTTGACACATTTTCAAAAACTGATCACTATAATACTGACCACCATTATATGTTCTGTGATGCTTGATCTTCTTGCCAGTTTTTGTCTTAATAATCTTTTTCCACTTAAGGAAAGCACTAAGTACATCATCTTTTGATTTCAAACAATACACGCAAGTTCTTATGGAAAAGTCATCAACAAAAGTAACAAAGTAGTGCCTACCTCCCATATATGCGTTTTGGTAAGTCCCCACACATTTAAGTGAACGTAATCAAGAATACCCTTGGTATTATGAATAGCAGTGTCAAATTTTAGTCTCTTATGCTTTCCCAGAACACAATGCTCAAAAAAATCTAGCTTGCAAGTCTTTACACCTTTCAATAAGCCTTACTTCATCAAACTGAATAAGGCTTTCTTAACTGCATGTCCCAAATGCATATGCCACAGTCTAGTGATCTCTGAGTCTGAGTCTAAATCATTATCAAAAACCGCGGTTGCTGATCCAATAACCATACTACCATTATAGTAATACAAGTTGTTCCTTCTTGTACCTTATAATACCACAAGAGCGCCTGAAGTAACTCTCAGAATACCATCTCCAATAGATACCACACAACCTTTAGATTTCAAGGCTCCCAAAGAGATGAGATTCTTGTTCAACTTTGGTATATACCCAACATCTATCAGAACTCTAGTCAATCCATTATGATTCCTTAATCGAATCGAACCTATCCCAATAGTATGGCAAATATCATCATTGCCCATATACCCAACTCCATAATCAAGCTTTTCAAACTGAAAAAACTATTCCCTATGTGGACACATATGATAAGTACAACCCGAGTTCATAATCCACTCATCAGAACCAGAAGTGGATGGGTGACCAACTAGGCATATATCTGAATCGCTATCATCCTCACGCGCAACAACACATGCAATAGAAGCAGCCTTGCCCTTATCTTTCTTTTCTAACTTAGGACAATCTTTCTTCCAATGCCCTTTCTCACAACAAAAGGCACACTAATCTTTTCCTAGTCTACCCCTCGACCAAGATTTTTTCCTTTTTTCTGGTTTCCTACTTTGACTATGCCCTCTCACTGTTATGCATCTATTTTCGCATTTGTCATAGTCACTGTCTTCTCTTGTATAGTTGACGATGATGCTATCACTGCCTCTCACCAATAAGCTTGATACACAAATTACCAATAACTAAGCTCCAACAAACTATTATATTCAATGACTAGCAATCCAAATTCAACAGCCCAGAATAGTAGTAAATGCTTTAATGAAATAGCTACTCACTACCCAAAACCTTAGGCTTTGATACCAATTGTTGCGCAATGCGGAAGCGATATCATCAAAACAACCAAATGCACAGCAACAAACTATGTTAGATATTTGAATATAATAGTAACTAAAGAAGGTAACCAATCAACCAACAATGCATAAATAAAAAAAAACACCAAGATTTAACGAGGTTTGGTATTGTTACCTACGTCCTCAGGCGCCGCTGAAGAAAAACTTTCACTATCTTTAAAGAAAATTACAAATCTTTTGGGCGACAATACAAATTCCTAAACTATTGAACTAAACTACTATAATCCGAATAGTTGGGTCAAACTGTAATTATCCAAACAATTGAGTAATACTATAAATGCCTAAAACTAAAGAGGAAAAAACAAATTATACAAACTTTAAGGCCCTTAGCACTTAAACTATGAGGTCTTTTAATTACGTGAGACCTTACAAATATGGGGGTGGGTGAATGAGAGTTTTTAATGGGACACTCAAATGAGAAGATTTAGCTTTAATTTATAAGTCCACGCCTCTCCAACACAATGACTCCCACTCTATATAGGATTTTTGCACTCACAAACAAATAGCTAAAGAGTCAAAACTCTAACACTCATCATGTGAAACGTTAATAATTATAATATGAAATCAGCTCAATCATAGCTGTGAAACTAGAATAAAGGGCGTAAAATGAATCTTTTGGACGAAATTAATCCTATCCGAAGTAAAAATGCTTCTTTTTTCGTCATGTTCTCCACTTCATAAATTGCCAATATCCCCTTTCTATTTATTTTGCCCTTTTTCAGCGCTTTGTCAGTTGTCGGCTTATTGGGCTTATGGTTTACTTAATGGATTGGGGAGTTTTGGAGGCTTGCAAAGGCGCATCAATTAACATTGGAGGCCTTTTTGATGGTAACAAAATATATAACGATTGAGGTAGTAACAAAATTTTAAGGGACAAAAGATTTATTAACAACAATAACATTTGTTGAATTCAACTCTTTGACTATTAAGTAATATCACTATACCATGTTCCGTATTTATATAGGACCATTTCCTAATTAGACTTGAAAATTATTTTCTTTTAGGCTTGATTTTCTTTCGTATTAGATTTGATCATTTATTTAACTTTATTTTATTGATTTGCTTTGCTTTACTTTTCATTTAATTTGGGAAATTAGAATTATTCTTTTTTTTTTTTTCCTTTTAAGCTTAGGTTTAGATACTCTTAATGTTAAGGTTGCAATACAAGTTTATTCAACAAGCCGTCAATAATATTCGGTTTGTTTTCTCTTTAGGATTTTTCCATCGTGCATTCGACAATGCTTTATCCTTCTTCAAGATTTGAGAATGTAATTTAGAACGAAACCTAACAAAACAAAAAAAAAAAAAACCTTGTTAATTGTGTCGAGTGGCAACGGAGCCTAATCTGGAGTTACACACTTCGAATATTTATCCTTTCTTCCAGAGTTCGAGCAGCCTGCTGCATAAAATATGTTGACCAATTAGACTGTCGTACATGAAAAAGGAATATAAACATAACGTGTTTAAAGTCTTGCCACAAGAATTTTTTTTTTCTTTTTTTTTTTTTGGGGAATAGTTTATAGAAAAACTTAGATTAATGAAACTCAGAAATGGTCAAACAAAGAATAATGACAAAGGGCTATTAATTAATTGCCAAAAAGGTTAGAATCCAGTGTGTCTCCACGGAGCATCAGCCTGCGGACATCTTTGCAATGCCTTTATCTTTAAGTGTTTAATCATAGATCTTTTCTATTCGAACTCTTTCCCTATCATAACAATGCAGATAAATTTTGCTAACAACCTCTAAATATTGAAAAGATAATTAGTGACTACTATATGTGATAGTGCTACATCACTTGCCACTTCGTTTGGGATCCTAATTCAGAACAGTATCATTAGTCTAAAATACAGTATTGCATAATATTGCCAATTCGTTTTCTTTCTAAACCATTAGATCATCAAATATGAAGAAGTTTTGATCTTCTTTCGAGTCTCATTATATCTTTACAGAAAACTTCTTGGTGCAAAATCAACAGCTCTTATATTTGTCTAACTTTACTACTAGCAATCAAAAAAAAAAAAATCCAATCCTAATTTATTACTATTAAATAAGGAATTAAGAATAAAATAACAAAAAAGAAACTAATATATACAACACCATTTCAGCGCAAAGAAAATGATTTTAATAAATATACCAGTTTAACATCCTAAAACAATTAAAAAAATGAATATTATTCAAATCTTTTATTACTTCAAATATATAAATACTGGAATTTTTACTTATAACTTGATTATTGACAAAAAAATAAAAAATAAAAGTAAAAATTGACTAAGCGGGAAGAGAATTCGGGGAGTCTAATAAGTTGGTGTCACATTTGCAAAATGGTTTCTTCGTGGTGTTACAAAAGTTGGCGAAGAAGTTATAGGTTTCAGCAATGCAAGATGCTACGGCGAGGACAACTACGAGTTTCAACAACTCTTGGTTTTGATGGAAATAGGCTTTGTGGGAGCTCCACAACCCCGCTTAATGAAGAAGAAGAGCTTGAAGATGAATTGGGTCTTGGTTTCGAGTGCTTCTTTCAAGTTGAAGAAATTGATAAGCGATTCATATCTCTTTGTTGTTCAACATAAAATCATAGACACTTCAATGTCATCATTAACAAAGCGAAAACTTCATCTATCTTACGATGTATATATATATATATATATATATATATATATATATATATATTCACAAATATATTAAAGAAACTCACCAAAAGAAAGAAAAAGAAAAAGAAATAATGCCCAAAAATGCATTGGTAGATCACACTTGCGCTACTGCCTTCTCCAGTGTATGATTTTTCCATAGGTGGTTTGCGTTAAAGGCTTTTCGACTCAATCAGTCATCCTCTATAAATTATGTACACACCAAACGTCAAAGGCTGTGATTTACCCTTTTTCCTAGCTGAAATTCACCAAAAGCTTAAATTAGAAAAACAAAAATACTTATATGCTCTAATTTCCAAATGAGAACATTTTGCCCGCCTGCCCTCTCTATCACTTAGAATTCTAGTCTGATGCAAGTAAAACTGAAATATTTTCTTTTCTTTTTTAAGGCCTTAAGAATCTAATTAAAAATGTAAAAAATAAAAAATAAAAAAAATCTTATCATTGTCCTCAAAGACTATTGAATAAGACTCAAGGGGCTAAAAATATAAATAAACAGTAAGGCTATATTAATATTAGAAATTTCTCTATAAACACTTTTTCTGAGTGCCTTCATTGTTATTATTTTTTTAGTTTTAAATTTTATCTAAAATATATGAAATTTTTTTTAAAAATAATCTAAATTTTCAATACAAAATTAATATCAATTTTTATTACATGAAAAATATAATCAAAACATAACATTTTTATTAAAATTGATGAGAATAGTGTTAAAGTTGGAGACTAATTCTGCATGGAGAGAGAACAACATGCACCCCACTGCTAAGGTTGGTGCACTGTGGCACAAGATTGCGCCGGAAAACAAAGATTTCAAAGGCCCAGTGCCATAGGATCTGGAAGAAAATTAGAGCATACACAGAGAGCCTTGCACCGTAGCGCTATTGAGGTTGAGTCATAGTGCATGTTTCGTGTTGTTGAAAAGGCATCTTTTGCGTTGATGTAGCACCAGAGTGTAACTAGCGAAAGGTCACGATACTAGTTCGATTTTTTTAGGGTCAATTTTGTAATCTTGTAAAACTATATTTATTTGCATGGGGATTAGGGCTAGCCACCTAGGAGAGTGTGAAAGGGACTATTAGTGTTAGTAAGCACCTAAAAGGAGCTCTTGAGAGATTTTATAGTTGATCCTTTGTAATTCTTCCTCTTCCTTAGTGAAATTTATCTGTAGCGACTGAAGAACAAGACTAGTCTCACGTTGAGGTGAATCTGTATAAATCTATGTGTTCTTGATTTAATTTGATGCCCTTTTGTTTTTAGTTCTCAAGTCTTGACAAGGGATTAAAGACAAATAATTCTCAACAATTGGTATCATAGCAAGATTTTTTTATTGAGAGCAATGGCTGACGAAGAAGGATCAAGGCGCAGACTTACTAGGTTTGACGGTGTAGATTATGCCTCTTGGAAGATACATATAGAGCATTATCTATACAGTAAAAAGTTGCACTTTCCTTTGGATGAGAAGCTAGAGGATATTAAGGATAAGGATTTGGAAGCTTCTTCACAGACAAGTGTTGGGGGTGATTCATTTGACATTGTTAAAGAATGTTGCTCATAACATTGCAAAGGAGACAACCACTACAGGGTTGTTGAAGGCTTTATATTCTATGTATGAGAAGCCGTTGACAAGCAACAAGGTACATCTAATGAAGAAGCTATTCAATTTAAAGATGATAAAGAATGCTCTTGTAGTATATCATCTAAATAAATTTAAAACGATTATAAATCAATTCAGTTTGGAGGAAATTCAATTTGATGATGAAGTTTGTGTCTTAATTCTTTTGTCCTCATTATTGAATAGTCGGAAACCCATGGGAGCAACTGTTAGTAACTTTATGGGGAATGCAAAATTAGTTTATAGTGAGATTAAGGATAAAATTCTTGCTAAAGAATCTGTAAAAGAGAGTCAAGGGAAGTCCCAGTATCAAATTATGCTTCGAATGTTGAAAATAGGGTAGGAATAATGATATAAATTCTAACAAAGGTAAGGGTAGAGGAAAGTCGAAGATGGTAGAAGTAAGTCTAGAAACAGGAGGAGCAATGTGAATGCTAGAATTGTGGCAAGATGCGTCTCTTCAAGCAAAATGGTTGACTACCATCTAAGAAGAATGATGACAAGAATGAATCAGTGAATTTTGCGATAGTTGATGAGGTACATGATAATCTACTCTTGTCTATTGATTGTTTTGTTAACTCTAGGGTGTTGGATTCAGGTGCTTCTTTTCACACTACCGTGCACAAGAGATCATGGAAACTATGTCGCTAGAAATCATGGTAAGGTATACCTCGTGGATAGAGGACCATTAGACATAGTTGGCATCGGTGATGTCAGTTTGAGGATAGCAAACACACCTGGGTGGAAGATTCACAAGGTGAGACATATACCAAAGCTAATGCAAAACCTGATCTCAGTTGGTCAGCTTGATAGTGAAGGGCACTGTGTGATGTTTAATGGAAGCTCTTGAAAAGTTACAAAGGAGCCATGGTTATTGCTCGAGGAAGTGAATCAAAAATGTTGTATATTACTTCCAGTTGTAGAGATATTGTTGCATTCGTAGACACTGCTACAAGTTCTAATTTGTGGCACTATAGGCGTAGGCACATGAGCGAGAAGGGAATGAAGATACTCCAATCTCAAGAGAAGCTATCGGGTTTGAAATTTGTTAAGCATAGTCTATATGAGGGTTGTATTTTTGGCAAGCAAAAGAGGGTGAGTTTCTTAAAAGCTAGAAGAGAACCAAAAGGAACAAAGTTAGAATAGGTACATACTAATGTCTGGGGTCCTTCTATTGTTTCTTCCTTCAGTGATTCTAATTATTATGTGATTTTCATTGATAAAACAAGCAAAAAGGTTTGGGTATATTTTTTGAAGCACAAGTCTGAGGACTTTCATACTTTCAAGAGATGGAAAGCAATGGTTGAGAATGAAACAAATTTAAAGATGAAGTGCTTGCGGCCTGATAATGGTGGTGAATACGTTAATGCAAACTTTAGATGATTTTGTGCTGAACATGATATAAAGATGGAAAAGACCATTCCAGGTATGCCTTAACAGAATGATGTAGCTGAGAGGATGAACTGAACCATTAATGAATGTGCTAGAAGCATGAGATTACACTCTAGCTTGCCTAAGATGTTTTGGGCTAAAGTTGTCAACAGTACAGTGTATTTGATCAATAGAGGTCCATATACACCATTGAACTTCAAAATACTAGAAAAGATTTGGAGCGGCAGAGATGCAAATCTTTCTTTTTTGAAAGTATTTGGTTGTATGTCTTATGTTCACACTAATGTTGTTGCTAGAAGTAAACATGATGCTAAGTCTAAAAGGTGTTTTTTCATTGGCTATTGTGATATCGAGTTTGGTTATTATTTATGGGATTACCAAAACTGAAGGATTATTAGAAGCAAAGATACGGTCTTCAATGAATGTGTCTTGTACAAAGACAGATCGAGTAGTGATACTGAGAGTACAAGTTTTCAGAGTAACGACGATTGAGGTGGTTCCATTAGGAGATGTTCCAGTGACCACGACTAAGGCAACTCCATTGGGTGATGCTCCTATGACTGATGCAGGTAATTATAACCCAAACAATCAAGAAAATGTGACCCCACGCGAGCATTGACTATTCCTATGACTCCACTCAAAAGATCTGAGAGAAACATTAGGCCATCTCAGAGGCATTCCCCTTATTGAATTATATATTGTCGACTTACATAGGAGAACTAGAGTGTTATGACACTACAAGAAAAATGCTCATATTTGGCAGCTTTTGGCCGCCAAATAAGTGTATATTTGGCGGTTTGAAAGCGCCACCAATGGCACCACCAAATATAGTCAATTTGACGGTCGGTCAACCTGCAAAGTATGCACCTGACTATATTTGGCGGTTTTTGGCTGCCAAGTATAAATAGTTTTAAAAATTAAAAAAATATATACTTGACAGTTTTTTACCGCCAAATATGATTAGATAAAAAAATAAAAAAACAACATATTTGATTGCTTTTAGCCGCCAAATATGATTTTTAAGAAATTAAAAAAAAAGTCTGAAATATTGGTAAGCAACAATCTCCTGAAAAGCCCAGGGCCTATAATTGCCTGGCCAGCATGACCAATAGAGTTTCAAGCAACCAATAAGTGTGTCCAGCATGCAGAGCTAAGCCTGAATGATAGCCTGGACTAATATCACAGATGTTCTAGCTATAATGCAATTGGGAATATTAACGATGCACTTTGTGCAAGAAAGATGATTCTTCACCTTAGAGCAACAACCACCAAACATATAAAACTATGAATATGTTTACCATAATCATAAGAAAAGAAATTTAATCTGAAATTGGTATACAAGCAAGAGCCCACAATGCAAGAAATGAGAGAATTTTAGGCTCTAACCTCATAAGTCATGTTGTCAGGATCAACATTGTCTTGCCAAACTTGCAAAGATGACAGAGAACTAAAATGATTTAATTTATCTCTTTTGAGATCTACTACAAACTATCATTTCTCTTCACTAATAACAAGCCCATCCCATCCCTCTTAAAAAAAAAAAAAAAGCATAGCAAATTACGTTGATTCTCCTTTAAAGTTGGTGGGAATGAAATTGATCCCCAACTCTCTATTCCCATTATGAGAGATCTAACCAAATAAGTATCCTTTTGAAGATTATATAATAAACTATAATTAAGTGTGCACAACTAAGTTTAAATAATCTTCATAAAAAAATATCAGATAAAAAAAATCATTGAGTATTTTTGGAATGTACATCACAGACCAATAGAAAAGAAGCTCAGGTTTCAACGAGATATCTATAAATTTTACTATCTGATATGATATTGATAATTATTGACACAGAAGACAATTAAGCAAACATCCCTTGTGACCTCAGGGGTTACCCTTGGATTTCCTACATTTCATATCAAGCAAACATTAAGCTTGGGGAGAGAGGTATACAGAGCTCCAAATATTATATAACTGCCACTGAAAAAGGGATCACCCAAAACAAAGGATATCCACTCCATAAATTAAGTAGCAAATGAAACATTTCTAACCTAAGTGAATTTAACTAACAAGAAGTCCAGCTATTACTTTTTTATGTAATAAATATGATGTGTATTTTCTAATGAAGAAAGATCATACCATCTCGATCACCACCCATCCAAGAAGAAAACTGAATAAGAGGGGCATTATAAGGAACACACTCATTGATCCCTATGTTTTTCAGAGCTGTGTCAACACGGCACAAGAATTTAGAGACACCCTTCCAGATTGTTTCATGAAAGTAGCTCATTCCTGCTCTCATTCATCTTGTGGAGTTGGTGGGGTCCTTCAAATTTCATCCGTACGGAATGCAGCTTGAATCTAAAGTGGAAAGAAACAGAGCAAAAAGATTACTAAAATCAATTATGCTATTAACCAAAGAAAACCAACATTCACATCACGTTTCATTTCTTGTGAGAAAACTTCCTGTCACTGATTCTGTCCATTGTGAACATTTAAAAATATCATTTTCAAGTCAAATTTGTCTGACTAGCATCTTAATTCTCGCGAAACATAAAATGACAAAAGAGTTCTTGGCCCACCAACAGTGTTATGGTTAGTTATATCACCTTTGATAGCTAGTCATTCTCTACTTGTCAAACAAAATATATATGATATGTAAGAAAAATTTGCCAAAAAATAATTAATTAATTAAAATAAGAGAAAATAGTTTGGTCTAGATTCCAGAGTGACTTCAATAAAAATGAATAGTCTGCCACTTTTTGACAACTAGACAATAAGATATGCTATAAAATTGTCAGAAGCCAAATTAGAGAGTTTGAACATAGATAAGTTGACACAATAAGCCTTTACCTCTCGCTGTAAAGCCTTATCAAGCTCCTACTTATCATCAGGAGTAATATCTTTGGCATACAACTGGGCTAAACAATTCCGTATCCTAAATGAATCAGAAAAGAAAAAAATTGGAAAAGATAAGTTCAAGGGCACATTCATAAAATCAGATCTTCATGAAAAAGCGTAGAAATCTAACTTACTTGCACATGTTAGCCAAGTAAAATTATTCAATATCTCAACAAAATCGTACAATAAGAATCAGATAAAAAACCTTGCATGCTTTTGGAGCAAAGATCTATGAATTGATTGAGTAGGATGAGCAGTGAAGACCAAATCTACAGTTTGATTCTTCAGAGCATCGAAAATTTCCTCAGGAGACTTTTTCAATTCTCC
The DNA here is from genome assembly GCA_013180625.2 of Boswellia sacra. Classification (NCBI taxonomy): domain Eukaryota; kingdom Viridiplantae; phylum Streptophyta; class Magnoliopsida; order Sapindales; family Burseraceae; genus Boswellia; species Boswellia sacra. The sequence goes on along the minus strand of SNVD02000885.1, from coordinate 82,727 downwards.
CACAAGTCTCTTGAAAGTTTCTTCAATGTCTGATTCCGTTGTTGCGGAATTCTCATCAGCAAAATCACCCTTTTTCACCTTCTTGATCTTCCGACGGTATGCAATCTGAACCTCCTCAACCAAGTTTTTCTATTAAAAGAAAAAAATCAACTTGATCTATTAATGCTAAATTAACATGAATTAACTATTGACTAGTTGAATTAAACATAAATAAAACAAAATCGATTCATCTTTTTATTCAATAAAAATTAAATATCTCAAGACTTTCCCCCTAAATTCATATTGAAAAGGAACTAATAGATTTTCAAAAAAAAAAATGAAAAGAGCAACCAATGAACCAAGCATTGTATAAGCCTATATTTTTTTGCTAATTAAGAACAAGTGGGTTGTAGTGTGCAGTCAAGCAATTTGTAGATACAGAAAAGCATTTTAAGTGAAGAAAGTGTTTTAAATAACTAAAAGCCACTTAAAAGAATTTGACACTTCATATGTTTAAAATAAATGAAATAATTATAAGATTCCATTCCTTTGCAAGCTTGTATGTAAAATGAAATAATTTATAAGCGTTTAATAAATAATCAAGAATCATAAAAATATATTGCGAGAAAAGGCACAATTTAGAAAAATGATCAAAGAAAATACGTTTATACCTCCCCTTTTAGATACCAAGCATGCCATGGAATTTTCACAGAAAGGTTCATCAATTTAATAGAATTCTTGGTTGAAGTAATTGCACCAATGCATATTTATCCAAACATATAGCTTAGTTTGCAGTATTAATCTGCTATAGCTCAATTTGCATGATGTGAGTATTAATTTAAAAGTAAATTATTATCTTACAATTCAAAGCAAGACCAAAAGTCATTTAATTACTTCCAGTTCTCCATTAGTATTAACTCACAAGTGTTTGCAGATCTCAATAACCATTAGTCACCAAGCAAACAGCCCATACACAAAACCATCACAAAATGCTGCAATGTGAATAGCAACAACAGATCATTTGTGCAAAGTTATCAAGAAACTTGCTTGAAATTAATGAAAGTTGGGAAGAAAATGATCATAATTTTCATTTTAAAGTCTAAACATCACATTAGAATATAGCTTAAAGAAATACATGTAGAAGATTGTAGAAAATACCTGGTGTCTGAGAATCAGATTGGTCATCTATCGACTCACTAACAACTAGGCTTTGCCCTTCAATCTATAAGTTCAAACAAATCTGATCCAGCATTTAAACACAATACAATTCTCAATATCCAGAACCCTGAAACCCAAAATGACGCCGCATCAAAAAATTGATAATAAAATCAATTTTTATGTAAAGGAGAAGTGAACAAAACAGACCTTGGTTGAGCAATTTCAAAGCGACATATCAGCGTTAGGTGATTACCCATATTCTCCTTGATCATCTGGATGGTCTTGTGCACTTCATTGGCAGAATCTATTATCCCACCTTTAATTCTCTTTAACCCACCACTTTGACCATCTCAAACCCTGATACGGCTGCCGCTTTCGTGGCCATGCGCCACCACTACAAAACTGAGAATAAAACCTAACAGATTGCTTTGTTTATGAGATTTGGGATCCATAAAAGAGTGAAACAAAATTGAATCATTAAAAGAACACGCAACCAAAGAGCATGCAAGAAATAGAAAACCGTGAAATGAAACTGGAAACACAAAGAGCATGCAAGAAATCAAAATCTAAAACAAATTTTAAAGGGAACTTACCGAAAATTGAAAGCAAACTCGAAATCCAACCCGAAGTCTTTGATGATGCGTTAATGAGTGATCTTCTTGATGAGAGTTTGAGTGATTTCAACGATTTCATTTGATAAGAAATGCGTTAGTGGTTTGCTGAAGTGAGGAAGTGACGGCTAGGGTAGAAGGGAAAAAGAAAAGAGATCACGCAATGAGTTTCATTTTGAGTGGCTAGGGTAAGAAAGAGGGAAATATTAGCTACTTTTATATGAGTGGCAAATGTCTAAATTAGAAGAAATCAGTAAGTGATAAATATTGGGCAGAGGCGGGGTTTGACTTTTGGAGTAAGGTTATATTTGACTCTTTTTTTAAAAATTGGCAAATATATAAAATGCAAAGTGATAAATATTCTAAAAATTCTTGTAGTGTGAAGAAGCTATGCAGTCTGATGAATCAATAAATTAGGATTTAGCTATGAAAGATGAGCGGGATTCACTATCATCCAATCATACATGGACTTTGGCATACTAAAGGGGAAGAGAGCTCTACAGAGTAAATGGGTTTATCAGATTAAAGATGACGACGATGGCAACAAGAGGTACAAAGCAAGGATAGTTGTGAAAGATTTTCAATAAAAAGAAGGCAGCGACTACACATAGATTTTCTCTTCAGTGGTTAAACTAACAACTCCTGGATCTATACTTGGGTTAGTGGCGAAGAAAGACCTATATCTAGAGTAGTTAGATGTGAAGACAACATTTCTTCATGGTGATCTAGATGAAGAAATATACATGATGCAACCACAAGGTTTTGAAGTACAAGGAAATGAGAAATTGGTGTGCAAAATTCAGAAGAGCTTTTACAGTCTTAAACAAGTGCCCAAACAATGGTACAAAAAGTTTGATAGTTTTATGTATAGCAACGATTTCTTAAGATGCTAGGCAAATCATTGTTATCTGAAGAATCTTGATGACTCTTATATTATTTTACTACTCTATACTGATGACATGTTCATTGCAGGTGGATGCAAGTTAGAGATTGAAAATCCAGTGGTTAAACTAACCACTATTGGATCTATACTTGGGTTAGTGGCGAAGAAAAACCTAAATCTAAAGCAGTTAGATATGAAGACAACATTTCTTCATGGTGATCTAGATGAAGAAATATACATGATGCAACCATAAGGTTTTGAAGTACAAGGAAAGGAGAAATTGGTGTGCAAAATTCAGAAGAGCTTGTACGGTCTTAAACAAGTGCCTAGACAATGGTACAAAAAGTTTGATAGTTTTATGTATAGCAACAATTTCTTAAGATGCTAGGCAAATCATTATTGTTATGTGAAGAATCTTGATGACTCTTATATTATTTTACTACTCTATATTGATGACATGTTGATTGCAGGTGGATGCAAGTTAGAGATTGAAAATTTAAAAAAGGGAGTTATCTAAGGATTTTGTTGTGAAGGATTTAGAAGTTGCTAAACAAATCCTTGGAATAAGAATTATTAGAGAAAATGATGTTTTGAAACTATCACAAGAGAAGCATATCAAAAAGGTATTGAGCAGATTCAACATGGAGAATGCGAAATTAATAAGTGCTTCATTGGCTTATCACTTTAGGTTATCAAGGAACAGTCTCTAATTACAGAGCAAGGGAGAGCTCACATGGCTAAGGTGCCATATGCTTCATCTATTGGCAGTCTTATGTATGCAATGGTTTGGACAAGACTAGTTATTGCACATACAATGAGAGATGTGAGTAGATACATAAGTAATCAAGGCAAACAACAATGACAAGAAGTGAAGTGGACTCTCAAATACCTGAGAGGAACTGCAGATTCAATGTTAGTGTTTTAGAAGATCACATATTAGGATATAAGGATTCCAGAACTGCAATGCTATAGGATGTGGAAGAAAATCAAAGCTTGGGCAGAGAGCTTTGCACCACAGTGCTATTGAGAATGAGTCGTGGTGCATGTCTTGTTTTGTGGAAAAGCGTATTGGTGTTGATTTAGCGTCGCGATGCAACTAGTGAAGGGTCGTGGCACTAGTTCGATTTTTTCCAGGGTTAGTTTTGTAATCTTGTAGAACTATATATATTTACATGGAGATTAGGGCTAGCTGCCTAGGAGAATGTGAAAGGGCCTGTTAGTATTAGAAAACACCTAGAGAGAGTTTATCATTGATCCCTTGTAATTTTTCCTCTTTCATAGTGAAATTTATCTATAGCAATTAAAGAACAGGACGTAGCCTTATGTTGAGGTGAACCTGTACAAATCTGTGTGTTCTTGATTTTCTGGACTTTTATTTTACTGTTCTCAAGTCCCGAAAAAGGATTAAGGATGCTTAATTCTCAACAAATAGTGATTTAGGAAAATAATTTTAATAAATGATCATGTAGGTTAGACCAATATTTTTATAGTAATAATTATTAAATAAAATTTAAGCTATTGAATCTATGGGTCGTATGGATTTATTTTCAAAATTATTTAGATTGTCAAATAAAATTTTAATTTTTTAAATTGTTAAATAACAAATATACTTAGAAAATTTATGTTTACTAATTTATCCATCTAATAGTTTACTGATAAGAATATGAATAAAAGATTTAATTAGCAAACTAACTAAAACAGTTAACTTTTCATGCCCATCAATATACACCAAAATTATTATACGTTAATGCTTTCATCATTTATATATCTTGAAAAGCAATTTTTCTAATTACACTATTTAATGGACATACATTTAAATGTGAATTTGTGCTATAGGGAAGGAACTTGTTCTAAGGGGATAATCTGCCCAGGAAGGTTTCTTAGTCATAATAGATCTAAAAGGTTTTTCTTTTCATCAATTTGAAACGTTCAACAATTTTTTTCTTCGAAAAAAATTGCATTAGCGGCTCAGCAAAATTAAAAAGTTTTTGCCGCATCAAAATAAAAACAAAAAGCCTATTTATTTGATGTTAGTGGATATAGTGCTCTTTTTTTCTTTTTTCCTTTTCTTTGCCTTCTGGGCAGTGCATAACAGTGCACTACTGTTAAAAAGAGCACTTAATAGAAATCTTCTATTTCTTTTCCTTACCAAAGTTTTGTGTAACAAGATTTTCAGTACATAGAAATATTCATAGGTCAGCATCATCTTGGTTTCTAAAAAAGAAAATTAAGATAGAGAACCCCATTAATTTTCCGTGGAAACTGGCTTTAATAATGAAGAAATGAGAAGATAGTAAGAACAAATAAAAATATGTATTTGACTTTAGAAAGTAAAAAGAATTAGTAAAATAATAAAAACAAAAGAGATTAATTTGAGGGTCTATTTTGGTATAATTAAGGATATGGAAAGTAGTATTCTAAGCTTTAATTTGGAGTCCATAAATGAGTGTAGAGAGAAATTAGGTCTTCAAAGTATTAAAATGAATATAAACAGGTAGGTCATTTTTTATCATATATCTCGTCTTTGATTCATAACCCTTAATTTATAATTTAAATAAACTTATTGCTTGGTAAAATACATATAAAGAAGAATAATTGTCTATAAAAACTTGTAAACGGTATTTTAAGACAAAAAAAATGACTTGGAAAAGATTGAAGTAAGAAACTAAAGAAACGCAAAATGGTATAGGAAGAGCTGGCCACTTGCTAGCATATACGAAAGAAATAGAGACAAATTAACCAAGCAAAATAATATGCGAAAGAAACAAGAAGGGCATCTTATTTACCTTCAACTAGATATGCGATCGCTCTTCCTTTTTCTCCTGATTAGAGATGAAACTTCTTCTGGAATATTCCTCTTTAATTATGTTGATGCAATAATCGGACTCCACAGCTTTTCACGTTGCAACAAGCTATGAGCTGATTCTCTAAATTCTCAACATAAAATTTGATGGTACACTTAATCTGAAAATTGTAGCGCAAGTAATGATTTTTATCTACATCAGAGAATTGTAAATAAAAACCATATCCCATGAATACGTGATCTGAGTCAACGATGTTGGGTCCAGTACCATAGCCCCAACCCTTCAAAACTCCATGATACAATTCCATCGTACCATTTCCTCTTCTGAACTCGCAGTCACAACCAACTACCAAACCCTGGCCCTCATTATGATAGTTTTGAAACTCTACAATAGCACATAGAACAATAAAAACGCCAATGGAGCAAGGATGTAGATCCAGAGTTAGAGTACATCCCATACTTTGATAGGTAAACAATCTTGGAATTTCATTTCCAGGGAAACATATAAAAGCTTTAGCCCTTGGATAAAAATCCTGAAAAAAAAGAAAATCAACGCAAGTAACGTGGTTAAACTTTAACATCTGTGTTTTTCTTCTTTCTAAAATAAGAGATTAACTTTTCAGTCTTCAACCTTACCGTTCTTGTAGGCTGGATTTTTTGTAGAGCATCTACCACAGCTTCTTTGAGTGCGTCTAGATCTAATCTGATACAATTGCTGATGTTAACTGTCATGTTTCTTGAAAAGGTGTTGGTGAAGAGAGTTGATAAACTTGGTGATGCTTCCAATGATGTGCAACCATGTGCATCTATATTTTGTAAACGGTATGGAAGTTCTGGTAAGTATTGAAGCCCCTGGCAATCTCCTAAGTCAAGATAAGATAACTTGGAAAGGTCTATGATGCTTGTTGGAATGGTCTCAAAATTGTTTCTGCCAAGAAGTAATCTTTCCAGTGAGGATAACTTGCCGAGATTGTTGGGTAAATTGCTGATACAACAGTCGGTCAGATTTAGTTCCAAAAGGAAGCGCAAATATATGATGGATGATAATACTTCGCTTTTTGTAAGTCTCTCTGCTTTAAGCACCTTCAAAGCTTCTAATTTTCCCAAGTTATCAAGGAGTCCATCAAGTTTTGAACACCCTGAGAGATCAAGATGTTCAAGAGAATTCAACTTACAGATATTGCCTGGGAGGCTCTCAAGCATTGAACATTGTTTAATATTCAATACCACTAGTCTCGATAGATTATCGATGGAAGGGGGCAATTCTTCTATTGCAGTTTCATCTAAATATAACTCCTCTATATTATATGAGATCTCAGGAAATTTCTTGAGGTTTGAACAACAAGAGAGAATTAATTTTTTAAGGGATTCTAAATGAATGCCTGTTGGGAAACTACTAAGGCTTTTACAATGACTTAGGTTTAATATAACAAGCTTATTAAGAAATTGAATAGATGAGGAAATCTCAAACAAATTTGTACAACCTTCTAAAATCAAGCTCTCAAGATTTGGGGCCAATGAGAGGTCTTCAATCTTTCTTAAATATTTGGAGTAACTAAGGTCAACATGTTTCAACTTGACGAGCTGTAGGAAACGAAAGAAATGATCACTAACATAAATTAGTATCTTTGATTTTGTATTGATAATAATTTACAATAGGATGATCAAATATCGGAATGTACCTTATCACCAGTCCAAAGTTGTTCAATGTTGCTATGAGGCATGTCAAGGGAAATAAGGTTCTTTGAATAAAAAGATTGCAATGATTTCAGTGGGCATCCATGCCAACAAAGGTATCTTAGCTGAGTGGAAACGTTGTCAAGGCCTTGGCAGGCGTGTATCTTATTGATCTTATTTTCTTCATCGTGTGAGTTATGTAGTTTAAGGAATCTTAATTTACGCATCTTTGATAAAGCACGAGCATCTAAGTGTATGACCTCTCTTCTTTTAGACATGTCCAAACATATGCCTTCGATTGTTTTAGTCCCCTAATAATAAAAAAAAGATTATAAATCAGAATAAAATATTTAAGAGAGCTTGTAATATTAACCATAACTTTAGGCCACAATCTTAAGTACTATACTTCTATTAACATACTTTTGATGACAAGCAAATATAAATCTCCTAACCCTTCATGCAATGCACAAAGGAAAGTGGAAATGGAAACAAAAGTTATAGACGTATAAATTAGAAATGTAAAGTTATGTATATACTAACACTAACACTTACTGCATTTTCTTCTAAAACATTAGAGATATCCTCATGATACCAAAGACGACTACGTTCACCCGGATCTTTCGTTGATTCCTGTCGAACAATTTCTCTACCCATTTCTTGAAGTAGATTATGCATTGTTATCTTGTCATTTGATATAGTTACAAGGCACTTGTCAATGAGGACACTTATTCCGCTGTCTGCGTAGAAACCACAAGCATTTAGGAACTCTATTACAAAATCTTTGCTCTCCCATTTAAGGAAACATGCAATGTCCAGAAATATATCCTTCTCAACATCATCTAATCCATCATAACTTACTTTTAAGACCTTCTGGATATCATCATGTGGAATTATTTCTAATTTGTTGAGTGCACTTTCCCAAACTTGTTTCGGTTTGCCAAGTAAAAAGGAACCCAATATTTTAAGAGCTAATGGGACGCCTTTAGTATATTTTACTATCCTATTTGAGAGCTCAACATAATCTATATTGGAACGATTTTGTCGAAAAGCATACCAACTAAAAAGCTGAATAGCTTCAGAATGAGATAATCCCTCCATCTGGTATATCATATTGTCATCCACTCCACAATTTCGAATCACTTGTTTATCTCTTGATGTGATGATGATTCGACTTCCTGGTCCCAAGCAATTAAGATCTCCAATTAAAAATTCTATTTGACTCAAAGATGTAACATCGTCAAAAACAATGATAACTTTTTTATGCCAAAGCCTTCCTTTTTTAAAGGTGAAACTTGTATTGGAATGTTGCTCCTTCAATATTGCAAGAAGAAGTTCTTGTCGCAAGGGAGTTAATCCATAAGGACTTATTGATTTTTCTCTAACATTTTGAGCGAAGAAAGAATCTTCAAACTGAGTCCTTATTTTGTTGAATACAGCTTCTGCAATAGTTGTCTTCCCTATACCACCCATCCCCCAAATTCCAACGGAGTGAACAATAGTTTTCCACTTATAAGTGCATAGTAAATGATTTATAATGTAATCAATAATTGTTTCTGCTCCAACCAAGTCTTGATAATTACTTGGTGAGAAGAAATTCAATATCTCCAAAACATCTGAGGCAACTTTCCATGCAAATACATATTCAGGCCTAAGAATTATGAAAAACAAAGCCAAAAACCTTATTAAATATGGAAAAGGGAGATCAAAAAAGTAATTTCAATTCCAATAGCATATTCTAATGCCAAGAATGCCTTTAATAACTGATAATTCGAAATAAATAGGCATTTACTTGAAACATAAGCAAATTTCTTCCAATTAACTAATTAAAAAAATGAAATTGTTATGACGCTAGTAAAAGGATTCCGACAAAGGAGATATTCACACTAAAAAGAAAGAGTTATATATTGCTCCAAATTTAGATTGTTAAATTGCAAGGGGCAGATCCAAGAATTTTTTCAAGATAAGGCTACGTTTAATTAAGAGAACTTCAAAAATGGAAGAAAATACATTAATAAATATATTCTTTATTAAATACACTAGACAAGGGGGACATAATGAAATTTACCACTCAAAATGCATATTCCGTACATAGATAAAAAAAGGAAAATTTAAATACAACAATATATGTAGTATTATAATTTCATGTTTTATAGACAAAAAATATTAAAACGTCTCTATATAAATTAAAGCCTAACACAAATTAAGTATTTTATTTTTAAATTACCCTTTAATAAATTGCATAATCATATTCAATTTATCAAAATATATGAAGTAAGACATTGAAACTAATTATTAAAACCAATTAATCAAATCTACCTAATAAAACATTAACTCAAATTAAATACTTGAAAATAAAATAAAAACACCCTTTAAAATTTTACACAATACTACATGTCTATCATAATCAATTTATCAAAATTTATGAAACGAGACATTATAACTAATTTATGAAACCAACAATTCTAATCTACATAACAAAACCTTAACTCAAATTAAGTACTTAAAAAATCATCCTCTAATATCTTACATAATATTCTATATTACAATTAATTGATCAAAACTCATTAAATAACATGTTAAAACTAAGTTTTAAATTCCAACGATTAAATCTATATCATAATAACATAATATCATATAATTAATTACTTGTAAATAATACAATTACCTTGACTAATACATAAGTTGATGTCCTTTAGGCAACAGCTAATAAGTCACTTTTGCCAAATTTTTACCATATTTTTTTAAATAAGTAAAATATTGGTAAAATAAGTTCTAAAAATATAATAACAATAATACAAGAACAACAATACTAATAAAATATTGATAACTAATATGATACTACATGAGTGATTTTATATCACTATATATAGAAAACTTTGAATACAAACTTTTATATGAGTAAAATTTTCCATTTATATATTATGTTAGTTATTTAGTTGGTATTTCTGTTATGACCTTCAAAAAAATTTCCAAAATTCAGTTTGGGCTACAGCCTGAAGTAGCTCTCTCATGGATCTGCCTTTGATCAAATGGAATTTCATCTTTGATTTTGCCTATCTTCAGTTTTGTACTGATCCAAAGATCTTACTATCGAGAAAGATAACAACACTTACGATAATTTTAGAGAGTGTGGGATGATGAGTTTCGGTGCTATATATCAATGTTTGAAACAAGTGGGATAAATTAATTATATGAAAAAAAATTAGTAATTAGCCATTTGTGAATATTAATTTGAACTGTGAAGCATTTTCTGTAAGGCCTTTGATTAAAATATCTGCATCAATTAAATGAAGTCCATGTTGATCTCCTAAACTCGACAAAAGAAAAGTAAAATCAGCTGAACCAATAGGTACAATATTGAAAGAGTAGAAAATTACGTGGTTTGGTCATTTAAAGGCCAGCCAGATAGATTGGCTGCTTCAGTCAAGGCGCATCTCCATCCCTGTATCTGCTTTTTATCCTTGAGACGTTTAGTAAGCTTTGCAAATGCATCCCCAAAAGCTCCAGTTTGGTTCCGTACATGCGATGGGTCGACGTGATAGAAAACTGGTATTACAACCTGTCTGCATGTTTTCTTGCACTCAAGGATGTTGACAAGTTCTTCAAGGCACCATCTAGAAGAAGCATACCCCTCTGAGAAAATGATAATTGAAATCTTTGAATCGCCGATTGCATTATGAAGAGATGAAGAAACATCATCCCCTCTTTTGAGATCATTATCAATGAAAACATAAATACCCCCTGCTTGCAGTGTTCTGCGTAGAAGGCTTGTAAAGTTGTTGCGGGTGTCCTCTCCTCTAAAACTAAGGAAAACATCATACTTCTTATTCGCTAGAGAAATAATAGTAGTAGAAGAAGAAGAAGAAGAAGCCATCTCTAGAAATTCAAAACACCATCTCTAGAGAACTATCTCAAGATTATTAAAGCATGATTGCCTGGTCTGCATATGCTAAGCTGCTTCCTTGAAGCTTCCACGAAGTTTTATGCCAGCCATTATAATTAATTTCTCTCCTTATCTTTGTTTCATACTTAATTTCCTTCACAAAAGATTAGTGATTGCCGCCCGCAATATTTTACTCCATTTTTGTCTTTAATGATTTTGACATGACAATTGCATTGGTCATTACAGCAAGTAACACGTGTCAATCTTTTGATTAGTTAAGAAGATATCAAGCACAATGTAGCCAAATACAAAGGACAGAAAATACAATACGCATTAAAACAGGAAAGCCACTCGGAGGTGAAAGTGAAATGCAGCTCGATAGTAATGCAATGCTTCTAGTTCGATCATTATGCTCCTCAATTTACCCATTACTTGTATTAGGACTACGAAAGAGACTCATGGTAAAAAAAAATGTCGGTGGTTTGTCCTGTACAAATTAAGAGAGTGTTTGTTTTAATCACTTAACATTTTTTAAAACTTAATTTATACCATTTAATTGGATGTTTGTTTATTCTTTTAGATACTGATGATAGACTATTTTAATTTTAATTTGACTATTTTACCATTGTTGAAATTTAAAATACTTGTATTATATTTATTACAATTCTTAAAAAATTAAATCAAAATTCTTTTTTTAAAATAGTTAATATTATATTAATTATAATCCATTAAAATATATATTTAATAAATTTAAATCAAAATTCTAACAATTAAATAAATTATATTGTACTAATTATTTTTATTTACTTAAAAAATTCAAAATTTAGTTACAAACAAAATAATTAATAAATTTCTGTATTATATTTTTACATATAAAATAAGTATGGATCAGAGCCGCCACGCCCTCCGTCGCAGCCGGTCGCCGGCGTCGTCATTTGGGAACAACACCAGTACCAGAACAATCGTCTCTTCACGCTAAACAAGCTTACCGGATTAGTTTTGACAAATGGAGTGGAGTTCGACTGTTAGAACCTGAGAAAGATCTGGAGCCACCACGTTCTCCGTCGCCGGTCACTATCGATCTCGCGCGTCCGATGACAACGACCATACCAGAATAATCAGCTCTTCATGATCTACAAGTGTGTCAGATTATTTTTGACAAATGAAGCGGCGTTTAAGTCTTGAAAGCCAAGAAAAATTCGGCGCCGCCATCTTTATGTGCTTCTTGCAGCGAAACAAAGATAAACTGTCCAAAAATATTTTAATGGTTGTGTAGATCGTGAAGAGAGGATTGTTTTGATATGTATTTTGTCAATGATACTCACCGGTTTCTTCACCGATGCCGGCTTGCACAAAGGACAGAGGAGGTGAATGGCGGCTAGGGTTTTACAGTAAACATAAGTTTGGTTGATATTATAAGGGAGGCATCAATGACATTGCACTTTCTTAGATTAAAAAAATTTTTATATAAGGGTATTTATAGTATTTTATTGCATTCAAATGTTTTGAATGAAAAAAAGTGGATTTTTTTTCACTTTTTTCATTAAGACATATGTATCTGAAAAAAAAGTGATTAGAGCCCAAAACAAATGGGCCTAAATTTTTTAAACACTGAAATCTATTCAGATTCAAATTTCAAAGCCCAAAACAAACGGGTCCTAAGGTTGTTAAAATATAGTCACTCTGTGAAGATATCTTATATATACTCTAATAAATAAAACCTTGATTCATTCAACTAAAGATTTTGTTTCTGATGTTAAAATTAAGGTACTCGAGACAAGGAAAATGTAATTTCCAAGAATTTTGGGCTTAATTGTTATAGTGAAGCTCCGCTTTCTAACTCTACCACTCCATTTTTGTTTTTATATATATTTTTTTACAGTTTTATCCTAAAATAGAATGACTGAAGAGACAAAATAATTCTAAGTAATTGTTTAAGACTTTGAAAGAGACAATATTGAACAACTTTCCTTGTAGCTATCAATCATAAAAACACCCACAGAGCCGAATGCTGAACACAATTGAGCTATTGACCAAAGACAATCCTACAGTTACAACTCATTTACAACCAACTCTTCTTACAACTTGAGTTGATAAAAATTCATTGAAAGAGAAAAAATAAAAATGAATGAGGAAAGTTATATCTCCATTAAGATTTTGATATTTTCAATTAATTACTTTATTTTAGTAAAATTATTCTTAAGAAATTTAGTATGTCTTTTGAATTTAAATTAGTAATATTTTTCCTAATTATCAATTTTATTTTGGGAGTTTTGAGATTCTAATAATATGGTAATTGGGTTGGGCTATATATAAAAAAATGACATAGAATAACGAGAAAACACCCAAAAATCTAGAATTCATTGCATTGTCAAATGGATTGATTTCATTATATAATTTGAGACTGGAAGTGTACAACTTATCCATACTGTTGAATGCTACCACTTGCTTAGCATACAACTCTCTCTTTTGTAGTTAACAATTAGTTTAACTTATATAAAACAAGAGAATCTACAAATTTGCATGACTGAATTTGTATAGTTAATTTATAGTATAATATTGTTCTATAGAAATTAATATGACATAAGTCATAAAGTAGGTTAAAATTTTAACTTTAGAAAGTGAATTTGATGAAAAAGAGATGTGGAAATTACATGCCAGCTATCAATGAAAAGTATATTAATACTTTCCCACTCTAAATTACTCCATCCACAAGGCTGGTAAATTTGCAAAGTGTGTCCTCACCTAGAAATAAAATTATTATCTAGTTATAGAATATTTATCCTAAACATTATCTCAAGAAACCAGGAAAATTAATGTCTCCAATAATATACTTACTAAACTGATAAACAAGATCCAAATTTTCTTAAACTAAGATTCATATATACTTGACGAAAACAAATATATGTAAAGAATAATATCAATTAATTTAACATGCTTCTTATTATCTTCCAATTGCTTGGAATTTGTGTCCAATTAATTTTTATCTGGAAATCGGAACTTAAGGAAGCTGTGAGAAGAATAGCTACTTGACCAAAGAAAATTGGAAAAAAAAAAAAAAGCAAAAGAATTATTCATTTTGTTCCGAACCTTTTTCAATACTTTTAAATTCAAATACAATTTCCAAGACAATAATAATGCGCCTACAAAGTCTGCAAATAAAGTTAATGTAGTATCAAGTAAACGGACAAATAAATATAAGAAAGTTAATATAATAAATATTTATTAATGATGTCAAAGTAACTTTGTATATGAACTTCGTAAGTGTGTTATTTATTGTTTTCAAATGTTCATTACCAAAACACGTCATTTATATATAAATTTTGTAAGTATAGTATTACTCATCCTTTAGATAAAAATCAAAACTGTGAGTTTTGTGGCTTGTTCCTTATTTGGCTTGACTTCTACATACAATAGGAAAAATGAAAGGAATAAAAAATTAAAGTTGTATAATAAATAGGAATCATATTCCTATTAGAAATAGAAGATTTCTATATAAACTTATAAAAGTTGAGAATTAATCCTAGATATGAGAGAGAGATTAAACATAAAGGGTTAATCAAGAGACACATCCTTATACGGATGTGGGAACAGATATAGAAAACAACACCGGATTAGGCAAGTGAAACAAAGAATAGTTTCAAGACTCTATGGTATTAAGTGTCGAGTAAAATACCAGGTTTGATATGTTATCTTTTGCACTTTTGTAAATTTTATATCTAATGAAATTTTCTCATCATCTCTAAATGTAGGCAATGATATCCAATCATGTTAAAAATGATGGATGCATGATTTAATTTTCATTAATTATCAATTTCAAAGTCCGATATATTTCTGCAAAATTTCTTACACTCATAATTCATTTTTCAAATTTATTTGAAAACTAAAGACGCAAAATTAATATCCAGACGTATCTACAAGACTTCTTGGCTATAAGTGGCAGCGGCATTCGCAGGAAAGGCCATGGCTTTATAAAATCTTAACTTGGGCTTAGGCTATAAAGGCCCATATATGCAATGGGCTGTTATTGAATCAAGTTAAACGTCTAGATGCACTTTAAAAAATTAATATTTATTTATTTATCTAAATTGTTATATAAAAATTTAAAAAAAAAATCCAAATTAAGGGGCTCGTTAACAATAACTTTAATGCTAAAATTTAAGATACCACACCTTGTCTGACGAACTAATAGTTTGATGCTTTTTTTTTTTTTTTGTAGGACATCAAAGCTTGACATTAACATGTCCAAAAAATTTAAAATATTTTATAAACAATCCCTAAGTTTTGTTCTATTATCACTCATAAATATCTTTTACACTTTTGTGTCGAAGCCAATTACACGTTTTGAGAAATCTATCATGGAACATACTTCCATGAATTTAGCCGTTAAATCTATGTAAATAACTTGAATATAAGGTTAATATGGTCAATTACCTATGGTACTTGAGTGCGAGTTGAGGAGTTTGAAGCGGTGTAACGCACGGAATCAAAACCCAGAAGGGAACCAAGAAGCACGAGGTTGGATACTGGTATGTTGGTTCTGCGTGAGGATGGTGGCTAGTTTATGTTGTTATTCTCAGTTCTCTTCTGTTTTCTCCTACTTCTTCCCCAACAACTCCTCTTCTTCTTCTTCTCTAAAACAACCCTAGAACCTGTTTAACATTACTAGATCTAATAACAGGCTCTCCTAGCAGCCTCCTGCAATCCAACAACATCCCACTACTGAGCCATACTCAAAACTTTAGATAACTCTGATAAATCACAACTTTCGCATGCAAATCACATGCCAATGGTCAATAAAGAATCATTATTTGTAAACAAAACATAGAGTTCTGAAATTTCTAACAAAGATCAAATTTTAAAGCCAAATCAGACGGCTGCAGTTCGTTCTCCAGAGGCTCCGGTAGCAGCAGCCAATCAAAGCACGAGGTGAAGGAGAGTAGTACGGACAATACTGGAAAGCCAGTAATATCAGATTATAATGCTACACTGTCAAGTGGGCAGAGTGATGACACCAAAAAAAACAAAAGGAAAATAAACAAAATATGTAATACAAACTTTAAAGAGAAAAAGAAAATCAAATTTTGAAATGAACCCAACAATCAAAACAACAAAATTTACCCAAAAAAAAAAAAAAAGAACAGAAACAAAAATCCCGAAGCAGAGAAAACAAGAAAAACCGAAGAAGGGCAGAAACTCACTGTGTAAATAAGGGAAGAGATGCTTGTTAACAAATCTGGAGGCTTCAAGGCCACCGTGGCCATTATAAACGCCAACATAAGTGGCAGAAGGAGAGGTAAACACCTGACTTTGGTCTTCAAGGTTCGATTAAAAAAAAATTTGAATTTTTAATTGTTTAATATGCATTTCTTTTAATTATTTGGATTTTGATTTGTAAAAATTTTTGAAATTTTGATTGTATAGTAATTAAATTGTTTGAAATCCAATTTGTTGGTGGGATTTTTTACATTTCTTGAGAAACTAGGATGCTTCGATGATTGGTGGTAGTGGTGGTGGTGGTTTTGTGGAGAGATCGGGGAAGGAGGTGGTGCACCGACGAGCTGGAGTTTATTACTATATATTTGATTAATACAAATCATTATTGTTATTATTATAATTATTATCATCTTAAACATTGCTAATTTTTAATTGTGGACTTTGTTTTAATTTATTTTGATTTTTGAAATTACATATTTATCCCTCTTTAAATTGTTGATTAATTTTTACTAATGTTTGGGGTAAAATGGTCATTTCATTTCTTAGTTTTTATATTAGTTATGCACATATTTTTTTAAAACTTTGGTTAGGGATACTTTGCCAATGACAGTGAAATTTGATAAAAAACTAATATCATCTAAAAGTCAAAGTAATAAAAAAGTAATCCATAATAAATTTTTTAAAACACTGGATTGTTTCTAATGTAAAAGTGTAGAAAGCGTTTTTCTACTAGAATAAACCAAAAGATAAGCGTAGTTTGTGAAATTTTCTTTCAAACAATTATGTGAAGAGCGATTGAAATGATAGTTTATAAATTATAATACTATTAATATACATTAATAAATTTTAAAACCTACGAAAGTCATTTACATGATGGTTTGTAATAAAACATGCAACTAAGCCTTCGTAACCATTTACATAAATAAACATACAAAAGTTTAAGAAATACAATTTTTTTTTAAAAAAAAAGACACATCTAATAAATTCATATATTTTAGGTTATTTATTCCTTTCACATGACACTGATTGATTTTTTTAGGGCGTGCAATTATTTCATTTCAATTTATATAAATATAAATGTTTAGTGTTTTATCTTAATTCTAATTTTTAGAAATACCATCATAAAATTTTTATATTTCCTAATCGTGGATAAACTAAATTTCTTCAAGGACAACCTAAACAATTTTGTCTTAGTTGTCCGATTATACTCTAAATGTTTTCTTATAAATATCTCATAATTATATAATTGCATCAAGTTAAATAATTATTCTTTTCCTTTGATTTTTGTTAGACTGTATTGTCATTGTTAAGTTAGTTCTATTCCCATTAAATGATTCATAGCTAGTTATATTTCCCATTTTGATTTTTTGATGAAACGCTCAAATCCTCCTTGGAAAAACTCCGAATTCTTCATTTTTTTTCCTTTTAAGAAAAATGAAGATGTTAGTCTCACAAAAGCTAGTCACAGAGGAATGAGTCCCAAATATTATAATCTTGCCATCGAAGAATTAGAATAATTATAAGCTCAAGGTTAATTGAACCAACAGAGTCTGTATGGGCTTGTGAAGCTTTCTAGGTCGGCAAAAGGCCTGAACAACTTAGAGAAAAATTGATATTAGTGATTGATTTTCACCCTCTTAATTTATTTTTAGCTGACAATAAATTTCCCATTCCCAATACTCATGCTTTCTGCTAACCTTGCTGAAGCTCGTGTCTTTTTTAAAGCAAACCTTAAAGTGGGATTTTGGCAATTGGGAATTCAAAAAGATGAAAGATTTAAAATAGGGTTTTGTATCCCAAATCATCATTTTCATTGAACTGTCTGCCTTTTGGGTTAAAAGCAACGCTATCTATTTTTCAAAAGGCTATGACCAAAATCTTCGAACCCCTCAGGTCCAATATGCTTATCTACCTTGATGATATTCTTTTGTATTGTTTAACAACAAAAGAATACTTGACTTTACTGCAACAGATGCTTTCCTCCTCCTTTAATATGGTATCATGATCTCTCCCAAAAAATGTGTTTTTATGGCACCAAAAGTTGACTTCTTAGGAATGACAATTACAGAAGGCGAATACCGCATTTAGCCTCATATTGGAAAGCAGTTATTAGATTTTCCGGACAAAAATATTTTCGAGCAACAAATTCAACAAGTGATGGGCATCATAAATTTTTTGGCAGACTTTATGCCCAAACTTTTGATGATAATTTGGCCTCTTCAACTGATGCTTAAAAAGAATGCTCCATCTTGGGGACTTGGACAGACTACTACTATTTCTCAAATTAAGAAGATTGCTCAAAATCTTCGGCCTTTGCAAATTCCTTCTGCAAAAAAGAGAATTTTGCAGACTAATGCTAGTGATTTCTATTAGGCAGCTATTCTTCTTGAAGAAAAGATTGAAAAAAGAAGTATTTGTGGTGATAAAAGTGGTTCTTTCTCTGACTCTGAGGTTCATTATCACTCTACATTCAAAGAAATTATTGCAGTAAAAAAAGGGATTGAAAAGTTCCAATTTCATCTCATTGGTCATCATTTTCTTGTGGAAATGGATATGAGTTCTTTTCCACGAATGCTGCAGTTTAAACAAAAAAAACTGTCATATCCTCAGTTACTTAGATAGTCCACCTGGTTCTCACAGTTCAATTTTGATGTCAAATACATCAAGAAAACCAACAATGTCATTGTAGACATGTTATCCTACCTCAACAACACCAAATCAATCAAGGCAACTCTCTTCAAATTATTCTAATAATCCACATGATGCACGCTGCTACTTCTTTAGGAGCTGAATGCGAATTTGTTCCTCCAAAAGTCCCAGCTTTGATAGCCAATCAGTATCTAGAACAGTCTTATCATCAACAAATGATAGAATATCAGGCCAAGATCCTCACTCAATATGGCCCATTCCTCCTCAAGAGTATTGAAATCCACCAGATTTTTCATACATGAAGATTTACCAAGTCTAGGATATTGAAAAGGACTTCAATCCAAAAATCTTATGGTTTCTCTGGCATCTCATGTTGTAATTTTCCATTGGAGTAGAATTCAACCTCAATTACATGTTGAACATACTGGCTCATACAAGTCTCTTGTATAGTCATAGAACTCTCAACATTCCTTCTGGATGTTTCCAAATTATTCCAGAATGGTTTCATCCCCTATCATGGTGGAAAAATCATTTGAGTATTAGAGACAAAAAAGTTTCAATCTTTAGGGTCAAAGAGCATCGCTCCACATCATCTATATTTTTAAAAGAATAAGCATTATTACTAATAAAAATTTGCAGTTCTTTTCTTATGTGCAGAAATATTGCTTGTCGCCATATAGCCTTACACAACAGGGGAAAGCTTATCCTCATAACTTCCAAGAGTTTCAAAGGCGAATATTAGAAATAAATTCAAGTATCCCACCTCAGATTTGGCCCTTTTATTAAAGATTATGCACCTTGGAAACAATACTCTCCAGAGTATCTCTATCAACTTAGATAATATAGAAAGGTGTATTATTTTGCACATAAACATGTGAAAAAAAGAGAAAGTTCTCGTTCTTAGCAGGCCCAAGATAATGACAATCTATTCTTACAGCTCACTTTCAAAATATGCCACAATCGACAATTCCGTCCTCATCTCAAAGCCAACCATATCTATCACATTTTCAAGACTCATAGGATCTATATAGTTTGGATGAACCTCATCTCCAGCAACTTTTGAAAAAGGAAATCGTACCAGTTCAAGAAAAGAAAAAAGACAATGCCATTCCACAATTTGACATTTTAACATGGTAGAGCATAGACAGTGATGATGACTCTGATGAATATCCTAGAATCTCCAATATTACGACTTCTCCCAAATAATATCATTATTATTACTTATACATTCCACAAGTCAATGGCACAAGTCAAGTCTATGTTAATAGCCTTTAAGACTTTAGACTATGGTTTTTAATAAATTTTGGACTTTGGACTTGCAATGTAAAATGCGACGGGAAGTTTATCTTTCTTTTGATTTTCATTTTTCCATATGTAATTATGGCTTATGACTTCGTGGCATAAGTCTTGTAGAAAAATATGTCCATATGTCTTGTAGAAAAATGTGTGTCCAAAAGAAAATGTCCAAGTGTCTTGTAAAAATTTTATCTTGTAACCTGGGGAGCTACTCATTCCTCTCTATCATATAAATAAACGGTTCCAGCTTCTCCAGGAAAATGATGGATAAGTATCCCTTGAAAAAATTATCAACATTTCCCAACTCTCTTTACTCTCTCTATCTCTCCTTTTTCACTAAAAATCCTTTATTTGTTGTGATTTTGATCCTGTTTTGAAGGTATTATTTGAGCCATAAGAGTTCCTTTTGTGATGTGCAAGCGCCAAGAGGGCTTGAAAATGCACTATTGTTAGGAAATGCCTTGGTTTAGAGTTTGACTTGTCTAATTGGTATCAGAGCCATGGCAAATACTTCTGATAAAGTTGTGTATGTTGTTCCTATTCCTTCTCTTAAAAAATCTTTTTCATATAAGCTTGATATTTTGTATGAAATTCAATGTTTTCCAAATAGTTCTCAACTAATTCTAACTTCTAATCTTCCTTATCTTAATCTATATTGTGTGCATAAAAATACTCTTTCTTCTTTCTTCCTTTTACAAAACTGTAAAAACCTTGATCAATCCTTCTTCTCTTAAAGTAAACGAATTTGTAGAGTGTAGTAAGTTTAATGCTTATCAGCTTCCATCTACTCAATTTGAATAGTTTGTCCAAATAGATATTCCATATCATGTAATTGATATTTGGAAATGGGAAAGGTTTATTCATCTCCATTTTGGAGCTATTCGTTTTGCTCTTACTTATCATGCCCGAAAAGGTCTTCCTGTTACTTTAGAATTGCTCTTATAGATACTAGATTTCTAAACTATGAGCATGCCCATTTAGGGATTACTCAAACCACTCTAAATGTTAGTACTGTGATGATTACTATGTTTCGCAACTTCAATATGCCTATAAATGACCCTCAACTTATAACCTATTTCAAATTACAAGTTCAAGTAGTTGGTGTCATTCCTCTTGGTCTAACTTATATGGCCATTCTTCACTATCAAATAGTTTATAAGATCCAGAATCATGCCATGGATATTGCTTTTCCAAATGAAACTAATGATTCTATAATTATAATGTTGAATCAAAACAAGTTTCGCATTGCACTTTTGTTCCAAAACAAATCACTCAAGAAAAGTTCAAAGAGTTGATACCCACTAAATGGGTTAGCAATTATGAAAAAACCCATGCAACTTCTTCATCCAATCAACCCTTAAAATCCACAGAACTTTCTTTTAAAAAGACATCCAGTGGAAAAATTGAAATTCATTTTGCTCCTAAAAAGCCTTCAACACAACATTTTTCAACCCAATTCAAAATTTCTCCTTATCCTCTAACTAAAATTTATGTTCTTGATGAACAAGGAAACCTGATCTATATGTTTCAAGAACATCAGCCTAGTAACCTTCACTGCAATTGTCCTGCTTACTTAGAGCACACAGATGCTTTTAGAACACCAAGCCAAAGAAGAGCGTACAGGCTTCCAAAGCGTCATACATAAGATGCTTTTTATGAAACTTATAACAAAAAAGCCTTGGTTATGATTTGCTAGGAGAACCAAGTGGCAAGTTTGACTTTATAGTTAAATACACTGGTCTAGTTCATCAGATAGTTCCAAAACTCTCCAGATCAGATGATATAGATGATGGTTTTTCTTCTAATTCTTCAGATCCTGAACCATCAATCCAAATATCTGCTCCACAAAAGAGATGTGTGCCTAAAGTCGTCTGGATTCCAAAAAAGCATACAAACATATCTCTTCCTTCTGTAGCTTTGTATCAACCAAAGCTTGTCTCGTTTCCCTTTCTTGAATCCGGAGAAGATCCAGTCATTCGGGAGAAATCTTCATGGAAGATTAAGACACCTATTTCCAAAAAAGCAGATGGATAACCTGAGCAGATGACTCAAGCAAAAGCATTTACTAAATTGGCAATCTAAGAATGCTGTGGTTCAAAATCAATATCTCCAGAAAATAGAGGAAGCAACAAAAAGAATCGAATCAAAAATAGATTCTTATCAACAATAGATGTTGATTCCTCTTGAAGCCCTCAAAAGAAGAATTGAAGATCTCCATCAGACTATTCTTCAACATTTAAAACAATCATTTCCTTTTTGACATCTTCAAATCGAGATGAATCAGTTAAAACAATAACTAATTTTATAACTGTTTTCTTTAGAAGGAATGATCTCTTCTACTTAACCTCTATAACACCTTTTAGACAGCCCTCTGCTTCTCTACCATCCCTTCTTCCTAAAACACAACAAGACTTAACACATCCTACTCTTGCTTCTATTTTTAGGGCTAGTTCTTTATTCCTAAAAAACCAACATCCTTTGCCCTAAAAAGCTTTAAAGTAGAAACCTTCTACCAGTAAAACTCTTTTGCCAGATCCACCAACCTAACTCATCATAACTCACTACAAGAAAAATGACCATATTTGACGAGCTTTGACCATCAAATATGTATATATTTGACGGTCTTAAAAACGCCACCAATGGCACCGCCAAATATAATAAATTTGACTATATTTGACGGTTGGTCAAAGTACCAAATATGCATCTTGACTATACTTGGCGGTTTTTTACCGCCAAGTATAATAGGCTTAAAAATAAAAAAAAAAATATATACTTGGCGGTTTTTGACCGCCAAGTATAATAGTTTCAAAACTTAAAACAAAAAAAATACTTGGCAGTTTTCAACGGCCAAGTATTTTAAAAAAATTAATATATATATATATATATATATATATATATATATATATATATATATATAACCCATATCATGACTACTGATTATAACACAAGAAAGTATGACCAGTCGTTTTTTGAGTCAGCTAAAAGGACATGATAGCCATAATGGCTAAATCTCATAATTTTATCCTTTACAATCCAGCTCAAAAATAGGACTGATTTTCACAAAATGTCCAATAAGCTAACCAAGACCAAACAGAAGCAAGTAGTTCACAAGCAAGTAACTTAGAGACTGTAAGTGTTAAAACTAAGTTTACACTGTAAGTTTCAATAACCACAAACAGAAGCCAATGAATGATTCTTCATGCTAACTTTGTTCAAAAGGTTGACAGATATTAGACACCTAACTCACCACAATGGAACTATGGGTAGACTGTGAAACTAAATAACCTCGCTTGAACTACTTTTCGCATGCATTTGGCGTTTCATTACAAGATCATGGTACCAAAGCACCATTGTTTGTGACATCCATAAAAGGTGTAATGGTAATACTCTTTTTTTCATTTTTGTATAGCGATCAACCTTAACTGCAAGATAGTCTCCATTGCTTTGCCAATACATCTTACAGTCACTAACACAAAAGATTCTTTTGTCTCAACTCCTGCTTACTAGGGATTTGAACAAGACTCACATAGGAAATAAATAAAAGATGATGAGCATAAGAACATATGTATATGATAAGAAGGCAATCCCATATTAAAAAACTCACCCTATCAGGTTGGTTTCCATCACCAAATTTAGGAACAAAAAGTGCAAGAATAGGATCAGTTGGTATAACTTAATGACAGCAAATAACTGTTTCTTTTATTTCGTTCATCGCTTACAGCCGAAGCCCCAAATTTTTTGGGCTAAAGCTTTTCACTAATCTTATATTAGGATGATATAGAAATTCTTTAGGTTCCATTAATTTTTCCGTTTATAACAAATTTTAACTTGCTGCAACATCATATGCCACATGTTCTTTCATTTTGTCATTGTTTTACTACACTATGCCCAACCATATGCATGATAGTCTAAGCCTTAGTAATACAAGCAACATGGAGATTAAAAAGTTCAAAAAAACTTAAACTAATATTACAAATTCAGTTTCTGTTGTCAAAAACTCACCTTCAGATTGCTAGAAGCACCATGCCCAGAAGTCTTATTAAATGAACTGGGATCATCTGATAGATTCACCTACGCAGATAAAATCCACACTATTCAGTACATAATGATTACAAATATGAAGCACATGATAGAATCTGCAAGAATCTCTCAATCCAAGGTACTATAGCAAGCAGAAACATATCAGCAGAAATGCATTATGATCGACTTTAATTACTCGAATAATGTTTTTAAATAGGAATGCAGTGATAACTTCATCATTAGTCTCAAAAGTCGAGACCGAATATTATGCAACACAGCCCAATGATTGCAAGACGATTGCAACGATTATAAAATGCTAATAGTTCAATAGTATGCATCCTATGGGAAAGCCACAAATAAATTTCAGGAAAGTCAAATAAAAAATTCTATATGAACTTGTAAAATATATGAAATAGGACAAAATAAACCAGAACATTATACTAAACACCAAAAATATATAAAAGAAAAACATCCAACAGCTGTTAAAGAAGTTAAGAAATAGTAAACCTTGCATAAATCTACAAATACAAGTTGCTCAGAAGTGCCACTTAATGAAGCAATTGCAGAGACAGCAGATTTAGACTGAGCACGAGTTCCCTCAAGACACAACCTCTCCAACAAAGGGTAAAAATCACTGCACAGAAACAAAATAAACATATACTCATGACAGTTGAAGAAGAGTCTTAAAATACAAGAAAATAGCAAAAAGAGCTGTAAACTCAACTAAGCAAAATGTTGGATAACTACATGTATTGAAAGTGAGGGAGAGAGACAGAAAGATGGAGAACCAGAAGAATCTTAAGATCAAAAAGTGCCACTCACCTTGACCACTTTGCATCTGATTCAAATCACACTCAAAGTTACAAAAAAAGGGAGGGAACACTACAAGAAAAATGATCATATTTGGCGGTCTTTGACCGTCAAATATGTATATATTTGGCGGTCTTAAAAATGCCACCAATGGCACCGTCAAATATAGTCAATTTGACTATATTTGGCGGTTAGTCAAAGTACCAAATATGCATCTGACTATACTTGGCATTTTTTGACCGCCAAATATAGTATGTTTAAAAATTAAAAAAAAAATATATACTTGGCGGTTTTTGGCCGCCAAGTATAGTAGTTTCAAAAATTAAAAAAAAAATATATACTTGGCATTTTTTAAAAAGCCAAGTATTTAAAAAAATTTATATATATATATATATAAAAAACAGGTATCATTGTTAAATAACACAATTTTATAGCATTCTTTGTCCATACACTAATCTCATTGCAATGAGTATAATACAATTTTTGCATTTTTTCATATTCAGCAGCCTTTTTCCTTTGATCATCGGGACACAGAAGGGCATTGAGAATATGTATGAGACAACATAATATCCCAGAATCAAGAAGAGATTGTTTATCAATAGGCTGCAAATGATAATGATAAATGTGATCACGTTTTCTTATCAAATAAAAAGAGTAACAAATAATAATGAAAAAAAACCAAATTTCCATGCTTTAACATATATCAAAATGAATCTGGAGTACACACTCATGTGCACATTGATCCATAACTTTTTATATTTCACCAATCACATCTTGAGAATTTTAAAAAACTTCATCTCCGTCGGCAACATAATTTTCATTGTTAATGAAATTTGAATTAATCAAAAAAGTCAATTCATGCAAATCACGATAAACAATTCGAAGAAGATCAATCTTGAATACCAAGATAAATGATACAACAAGACAAAGAATATCATGAATAATTCAGAATAGGATATCCCATAACACAGTATGTGAACACAAATTACAATCTCACCAAGTAGATTCTATAAAGGTACATGGATAATGAAAACATACCCCAGATACAATGACTTCAACTTCAGTTAACAAATTTGAACCAGGATTGATGCCATCCTGCAGAAAAGTACACATGAGCGACTTCAACACCTAATCATCAGTCAACATATGCAAAACAAAAACATTTAGACCAACAGACTTACTTTTGTGGCCTCTGAAAAAAACTTTAACACTTTTATTACATCCAAAGATCTTGTTTTGCTACTGATTTTTAACTTCTCAACATCAGTTACAAATGCTCTTCCCACAACAAAAGAGAATATATGTGTTTCAACTAACCTGTATATTCATCAAAGATGTCCAAGTTGGTTAATGTGCTCACAATTAGAGAATGTACAAAGCATAGCGATCTCATCTATAATATTATATGCAAATATTCTCAGTCCTACAACATGTACTAAATGTGGCACAATAGATATTCAAAAAACAATTTAAAAAAAAATCACTAATCCTATTCAATAGTGGCAAGCTTACAGTAGTTTGACCTATAGGAATAGTTCTCTGACGTGATTGTATACAAAAGTTAATATAAGAGATAAAGAAACAAATAAAATGCTGCCTCTAAAAGAACAATCTTATACAAACAAGACTGCACAAAATAATTGCTGCCTTATTTTTAACAAGTAATAACTTTTATTTTTTTAAAAATAATAATAAAACAGTTCAAAGCAACAATAATTAGAATATGATATTTTATTGTGTAACAATACATCTCAATCAAAAGAAGCATGTTAGACATGGAAGAGTGATACTTTTACATGGTTACTAATTGGGCTACATCAACATGCTGCTTTACTAATCTACAAAAAACATCTACAGTCAAATACATCAGCATCCTGCTTTACTAATCTACAAAAAACATTTACTGTTTGGAGCCGAAACCATTACCTACAACGATCAAGGTCATCAGTGGAGGAATAACTTCGTGAAGTGCATTAAAAAAGTCATCCATAGTAACTTTGATACTCTCTTCATCCACTAGCTTGGTAATATCATCCATACTTAGCTGTCTATTTAAAGCATAAGATACTGCACTTTTAACAACACCTTCGAGTTCTGCCCCACTGTAGTTTTTTGTTTGAGCTGCTGTACACAAAATATGAATGAGCAGAACACGTCAAGACTTTCCCAAATGCATTGATTCAAAAGAAATCAACATTAACATTTGAAGGTTGCACCCATTATTAATGAGGAAGCGTAAAGGGAATGTGTTGACTTCTATGTACAATATGATGAATACACTTGTAGTGCACATACCAAGTTCTTGAAGATTCACATCAGGAGCAAGAAATGAATTCTCTTTCATCTTGTTGGTATGAATTTGTAGAATTTGAAGTTGGCCATTTTCATCTGGAAGGCTTATCTCAACTTGAACCTCCAAGCAACCTGGTCTATAAATTTAAAAAATAAAAATAAAAATCAAAGCTGTATAATTAAACTTTGCATAACTACTTATTTATTTGATATATTTTCTGTGGAACAACTACATATATTTCTGGATGTCAACATATGTTCCGTTAGAGCCAACCAGTCATTGTAGCTCCAATTTACTATCAACACATACCAATTTGACTATTAATTTTTCTTTCCTTTTAACAAAGAAAAATTGAGGTTTAATTGCTAGTTCTTCTCATGCTGCCTATGATATGGGATGATCCACAGTAGCAGGAAGCAGTTAAATGATGTGAGAGAGAGAGAGAGAGAGACCTCAAAAGGGCTTCATCAAGCATATCCTTTTTGTTGGTCATTCCAATAAGCAAAACATTATTTAGGGACTCCACTCCATCTATCTGAAAAACTAGTGGTCTGTTAGTAATTTGCATAAAATCACTTAGCCTTTGCAATGAATAGGAATATCCAGAAATGCACAAAGTGATAGGGCTGAGAAAAAGGTATATTGATTTTACAGGATTCAGAAGTTATTTAAAAATTGTTACTAACCTTTGTAAGCAGCTGATTCACAATGCTATCATGCACTCCTGTACCATCTCTAGTTCATCTTCTTGACTAAAAATATAAAATAAAGCACATTTAGGAAAAATTTTCCCTATACAACAACCATCTCATATCCAATGTAAATGAAAACTTATTACCCGGATTCCTTCAAAATAACTAACTACCAGCAGAGGCAGAAATGCAACTACAGCCACGTGGTATATTTCTTGGGTGGTCAAGAAGCAAATTTTACCCCAGTGCACTATCCAAACGGGAATAAATTATTCCTGGGAGATACAAGCAATATAATTTGGTATGCTATAGCCTTAACATTAAAGTGGATCCCACTTCTTGCTGCAACTGAAGGATTTATCTCCTTCAAAAATATTATTACAGTTAACAAAAGGTTGATAAATACAAAACATTACTATCCATCTGAAAAAATTCATCCTCACAAGAAGCAGAAAAATTACATTGCTACTTAGACATACATTTCCTAATTAAAGTAATTACATAGCCAAAACATCAATACTCCCAGAAAGTAAAGATCGAATTTGGTCAGATCGATAAGAATTTAACTCTAATATATTTTTAACAAAAAATCTATTAGAGAGTAGATGCATCCTAACCATATGTTGTTATATGAAAAAAGTAGAAACAACAATAGCAGCAACATTAACAACAATAACTATACTAACCTGTAAAATTAACAGATCATTTCTTTATTTTATTGCAAAAAATAAAAATAAAAGTAAAAATTAAAATCAAAATAAAATCAAAAGATGCCATCAACAACAAATGCTAAACATTAGTTCACTAAATCCCCACAAGACGTTCAAGAAAAAAGAAAGAAGATTAGTCTGATCCCTACCAAAGCAACAACTACAGTAAATCATCAAATTTTCTGCAAAATAGTATTGCACAACATGACAAGCTTCATTACCATCCCAACTACAAACTCTTGAAAAGGAAGCCTAGCTGGAGCATTCTCGGCATAAATAGGTGAAAAGGAAAATGCATGTTTACAAACCTATAAAACAAGATCAGCATGTCAGAGGAAATATATCTTCACCTAGAAAAATGAATTCATCATAAACATGATCAGCAAGAGGGAAAAGCAACAATATACACTTCTTGGCACTTGTAAAATGCAAACCAAAGACATAATCTATTCCATAATAGCATAGAATGCAAAAGGAAATCAAAATACAACAACAACTCACATGTGTTTTTGTTATACCATTATATTTTCACCCCCAAACCGAAGCTCCAAATTTTTAAATTTATTTTTTTAATGCTGATATTCTTGAAATATATACTTTTTAAATCTTGAGATTCATTAAAAGCATGTAATTTATTGGTCTACATACAACAACTCATTCCGAACTCGTGATCTTAAAAACTGCCAGAAGCCATCGAAGGGACGCAAAATGAAAGTCACGCATTTCTAAAACATATAGGTGGTACCAAGACATGCTTCTACAATTGTTTTTGATTTTTTTCAAGACTGCACCTTTTTTATCCTATAGAAAATGAAAAAGAAACTTGAACTCGTCTCTGAATCATTTCCTTGCTCTCTCCCATCAATACTAACAACCAAGTAGTCAAAAATCATCTATTTTCTTCAAATTTATTAAAAATCAGATATTCATTAGAAAAAAAATTTAAATCAATTTTCCAAGAAGTAGCACACAATTCAAGTACACCCATCCGATTCTTCAAATGTCTTAATCAAATGATTTCACCACAGCCGAGATAATCACTAAAAAAACCCTAGTTTATTAATCTTTCAAAATTTTAACAAAAAGAGAGACCAAATCGGAGAACCTCACATTGGCGGTCGTTGCAGTGGTTGAGCCACTGAAGGAGACAATCCTGGTGAACGAAATTGATGCTTCCACTACACGCGCAAGGGTATCGAAGATCCAGTATCTCATGGATTTCGACAGATCTGGCACACGTTCCCTTCTTCCTCCTCCTCGTCCTCGTTCCTCGACATGCTCTTCTCTCTCTCCTCCTCGACTAGCTTCATCGCTCCACCGATCGACACCGAGGATATCGATGTTGAGGGCCCGGTGGATGAGGAGACATCGGAGGTGAACCGTTCTGGACCCTGATGGCTTTACTATCATGATGCTGCACGTAACTTTCATCGACTCTAATGGTGATTCATCAGCGTCTGATCTCACGTTCCCACCCTTGCCGGAGCTTGCTCGGAAATTGAAGGTGGAGTGCTTTAGGATAGTAGAGTGGAGGAAGGTTTAGGAACTAGAGATTTAGGAGATTACGGCTAGGGTTGTATCATTTCCTTTATATAGTATTATGAAATTCCAGGAAATCCAAATCTTTTAAAAATTATCAAAATCATCCACCTGTTCAGTCCTTATATTTTAAACTTTTTTATTTACACCATTAGACTAATTTTTTTATAATTTTTAGAACACTAAATGTTTTAATTTAATTTTTAAAATAAATTATAATAATTTTTTGATTATTTAAAATATTATATTATTACAAAATAATTTTTTGATCTTTTTAATTGCTTAATTTTCATCAAAGTAATTAAATAATGTGATTTTTATCACATTGAAATTAAAAAATAATTTTATTTATTTTATAAATTTTCATATTTAAAAATTCATTTTTCTAAAATTTAATATTTAAAAATTTATTCTTTTCATACATAAATTTATTCTTTTCATACATACAATAATGTTATCTTTAATTTAAAGATTTTTAAAAATTATATTTAATTTTAGATTAAAAATAAAATTATATTATTTAATTATATTTGGATAAATTTATTGAAATTTTAAATATTATATTCACATATTTGAAAGAAAAAATGAAAAGAAAGAGGAAAATTTGAGAGGGAAAAGGAAAATATAATTTTCACATACTTGTCAAACTTTTATAAAAATGTGATATATATGTGATTGAATAAAGACAAAAAGTGACAAATAAGATGAATTAATAGGTTTGACTTTTAAGATATGGTTAAATTTATCACTTTTTAAAAAAACTGCCAAATAAAAAAATTGTGAAGTGACAAATATGTAAAAAATTCTTGTAGTGGAAAGTAACCTTTTAAGTACTGTATGCGTATGAGCAATTGTTTGCCTTACCTTGACTAATCACCATCAGACATAAATCCACACACAAAGAGAAATAACCCAAGAAAAAAATTTTACAATTCATATGCATATAATTGTTGATCCTTTTGCCTTTCCTGTAAAAATCAATGAGTCTTTAATAGTGAGTGTGAGTGCAAGCATTAGTGTGTGTGAGAACGCGCACGTTCGTATGTCTATGGGGAGGGGGCGGAACCTAATGACCAAAGGGTGTAGTAAAACTTCCATTCATCAACATGCTCCACATCACGTCCAATAAACCATGATCCAGCAGTAACGTCATCATGTGCATATGTTCGAAAAAGAGACCTGAAAAACCAAAATCAAATATTCAGCATAGTCCAGCCAATCATGTCTGCGTACAATGTACATAACCACCATACAGATAGGCAGACAACCTAACAACAAATTGAAATGCACCTGTTAATTGAGATAAACCGTCCCAAAGCTCGTGAAATGGCAAAAAGATCATTTGCAGCATGCCGAAAATACCTACACCATCAAAACGTGGTCTTAACTAATAAGAAATCCAATAAAAGCCAGGAGTCATATAAATGCCATTGCCATGCAGAATAATTAATGGTGAATTGAACTCCAAAAAGCAATGCTCTTGTTTCAATTTTTTGTTATTCATGGAACTCAAGATCTAGCTAGAGTCTGCTATAGATTTAGTAATTAATAATCTGTTACTTTTTAATGATTCAGCGAAGAGTTCATTAATTTGCTCTTAAATGGAAGACAAATTACATTATTTGACAATCCTACATGAGCAGACCTAGAAGAAAACACGAAGTTGCTATAACCATGATTACAAAGGAAAACATCAATGGGACTTGACACATAATGTGTTCCATGTAACTGTTAGGGTTAACTCGTACCATAATGTAGCTGAGATTCTGCATTTTATCATTTGTTATTAACAGTAGTTGTTATCTTAACACCGAGAGGTCCCTAGTGTCATCCCTCTACTAAATAAGACCACTAAAAACAAGCAGTATGATTATTTCTGGGATATCCTCTCTTCTCTTGGAAGCCAGGTAAATATTTAAGGATGGGCAGCAATGTCAAGCAGTTCACCTTAAAGGATCTGCCTCTCATTAATACCTATTCTCAGGACCTTATAATATTAAAATAAACTGCCAAACAGATGGCTGCAGAACTTGGCATTTCGATCAGGTGAACCATGAGAGTTCTTTTTCCTGATCTAGCAGTTTATCTCACTGTTAGCTTCCCATTTATTTTGAAGATTACTGCAATGCACTTCCTTTCTTGAAGTGTAAAATACAATCAATGTCCACCCTTATTAAGCATTTGCACAGAAAATTCTTCTATCAAATTTGCTGCTACTATCGCACAAACCTAAAACTCTGGCCCTAATGCCTTTTCAATTCTTTTTGGGATACTCAAACATGGAAAGACAGATGCATGAAATTTTATGTGCATTAAAGAAGATAATTTGCAAGTGAACGTGCCTAAAATTAATGATAGTGATATAGTATGCAGTGAGGCGATGAAGCATCTGCTCGAAAGAATACATGAAACTAGTGTCGTTAAAACTAAACTTTTAGAGATGAATTCACATTTCCGGAATATTTTCTCTGTCAACAATAGTAGCGACAACCACAGATGTTACATGTACAGGAAAGTGTACATATCAAGGCCCAAAATTGCATAGAATTGATTAATTTCTCACCTTTCCCCCTTCTGTTATTGCACCTTGTTTATCACGTACACAGTAGATTTGCTGTGTTTGAAACTGTGACAATTTAAGAGAAATAGCAAACTCTATTAGCCTTTTCCAATCTAAGAATTTTCAGATGAATGCAATTAAGCTCCAAGTGAAAAATGTTTGCATACCGCAACAATGATTATAGGAGAACTTCCCATCATTTTAGTCTCTCTTACTTCCGCATCTGAAATATGTAGAATCTGCACAAAGGAATAAGTCAAAAGTGAGGAACATCATCACTCCCATACATAGAATATTCTCTAGCATTGCATTTACAACCTATTCATACCAACTACAATCTGCAACCTGATTCCAACTAAGAGGACAGTTAATTTTTTTTTCAAAGCAAAAAACTACCAAGTGAATTCCTCTGAACATCAACAAGAACAGAAGCAAAACTACAAAGTGAGTAATTTGAACATCAACAAGAAAAGATTTGAAGTCTTGTTGATCATTTAGAGAGAATTTGTTTTGACTATCAAGTAGAAAAACCCACCCTAAAAAAAGACTTTTAATGGTCTAAACTACGTACTTGTAAAAACTAAGTGGAAATAAAATGTGGCATGGTCAAGCATAATTACTACATGTTTGGATTAGACTATATTTTATTAACCCATTACATAGGGAAACCTCATCAGCACCAGTTACCATTGCATATCTTATTTAGTAAATGCAGTTATGCCTGCACAACTCCAATTGCCAGCTTTATGAAAAAACACGTCTAACATGTAGCAAGCTACACACAGTAGTCAGGAAAGAAGTGTAGAATGTTCACTTCAAATGGACATTAGGCATAATTGTCATGGGAAAAATATTATGTAACAAAACACCATGGTCATGAATGGAAGTTTGTGTGTCACAAAAAGATTTGCCACTAAAAACATAAAGCAAGAAACAGGTTAGTAACGCACCAATGAAAAGATAGCATTGTAGGATTATCAAAAAAATAATGATGGATACAGTGAACTACAGATGAAAAGATAGCATCCTCTACCAATTCATCCACATATACTTGAAACGAAATGAAAAAGAATAGAGCAAGATCAATTCATCCACAATCACTCACTGTTACAGTAAATAGTTTCCAAAAGTTAAAACCACTACATCATTAAAACACAAGATTTACAAATTTTTATCGTCATGGAAATTTCAGAATCAAAAAATCAGAACCATACCTTGCTTTTGCCACACAACTTCACAGAACTCTAAAAGTTGATGTTGTTGGTGAAATACCTTCGCCGACCGTGGCAAAACTGGATGACCACCATGAACCCATAACAAAGAAAAGCTTATTATATTCACACTACAAGAAAGTTTGCCCAGAATCTTTCCCTCCATCTACGCATAACAAAGAAAAGCTTATTATATTCACACTACAAGAAACATGTGATTAAAAGAAGTAGGAGTCCTGCATATCATTGTGAGAATAAGAAGTTTTTTGATTATCTTGCAACTTTAATATTGTCTTCATCATTCTATCCAGCTCATTCCTTGACCAATAAAAAGGGAGAACATTGTTCTTTAGATCCAATATAAGTTTCTCAATAATCTCAACCAATAGAGAAAGAGAGTTGCCAATATTCTTCCAATTCTCTTTGTACGTAGATGTTGAACTTGACATGATAGTAAAATCAACACTAGAGGAGAAAGCAAGCCACTTGGAAATTAAATCCTTTCTTTGACTGATAACTGTATCTGCTGAGGACTCTAATTGCAAACTGTAGTACTCATTAAAATACCGCTCAACTTGAGCAACAACCAAGCGAAAATTGTGAAAGGCATTATATTTATCAAAGCACCCAAGTAATTCAGATATGTCAGTTGCAGATGAGAGATTCAATTCATTCAGTGTGTTTCCAGTTAGCTGAGCTAGCAACCTTATCAACGAAGTCTTTCCAGATGATGATGGCCCAACCCGAATGCATAACCATTGTTGCCGTACACAATGTGCAGCAACTTGCAAGCTGTGACGAATACCGGGCATAACTTTTAGCTGACTACTAGCAACTTTAGATGGCTGAATACAATTCCTTTTAATAACCGTGTTTCCCACTATTAAGTATCGAGAATTCAGCTGCACTCTTGGGAAAGGATTTATAAAAGGCTCCACCCCAAAAACCTGTTCATAAAGTCGCAGAAAGATATAAAGAGAAAGAAACTAACATAAACAAGCAAAAGTAGCAAAGAGAAATGTAGCAAGTAATAGAACAAGCAAGTAGTAAACAGTGCCTCTAAAACAGATTCTGGCGCAAGATTAAGCTTATCTAGCAAAACCCAACAGCCCTCCTTTAACGCCTAGACTCCCAAAGTAAACCAAAATCGTGGATCCGCTCCCAAAAACCTTTGAATCCTTGAACGACCAAGCCCCAAAGCCCGCATCCCTTCAAGAACTTGTCGTGCGCGACACCTAGTGCACCATCCTCGCCCGCTCCCTCTCTCTCCTTAACCAGCCTTACCATCACCTCACCTACCTCGCTTATAACACCCTTACTTTAATGAAACTACATTGTTTCACCAACTCATTCCTTCACCTTGAACACCCAGTCAACAGCCTCTTTACAAACCAAACTCAAAAATCGATCAAAGATCGAGTCACATATTCACATAAATCAACACACTTATCAACCTGCTCGTCATAAGACTTCTTTGTTCACCTTTGATGATTACAGTATTGATGATCAAAGAAACAGAATTCATGAAATGACATCTTGATGTAGTGCAGAAATGTTACACTTGGATCCATAGTTAAAGGTGTTATTATTGATTTTTGTGACAAGAATGATAGGCTCTTTCTGATAATGGTGGTCAAAACTTGGGGAATATTGCCAATGACAAATCGTTGATTCTATGAATATCAATCAGTTTATGTTTTAAATCTACTCATAATTTCTGGGTACATTGACACATGTTGAAGACAAGGCAAGAGAAGAATTTTTTGAGCTAAAATATTGTTCTTTCAAGCCCAAGCATATTCATCGCCATTTCAAAAAAGTCTGTGAGAGATTTTATCTCATTAGATGATTGGATAATCCCAATCTCAAACAAGCTTATCTCATTCAACTTTCAGATCCTCTAGGATCAGAAGCTTTGAGGTTTATTGCATCCAAAGGTATATGACTCTTTCTCAAATATATTTGAGAAATCTGCTTCAATTTGTGTACAACAACAACATATACTTTCTAATAACTCTACACTTCTTACTAAATATAACAATATTTGGAAGAAACTTGGAAAAGTGTGTCAACAGCCAGATCTCAAGATTGAGTGTAAAAGTGACAATTCTTGTTTTTGCCTAACAAAGAAAAAGAAGCATTTTAGAAGATTTAAAGCACATTCTCCTTCCTGATCAAAGAAAACAAGAAGATTCTTCCGTAGAAAGAAAACAAAGAAGAAGTCTAATAGATGTTACATCTATAATCAAAAGGGATATTTTACAAAACATTGTCCTCAAAAGAAAAAGAAAGAAAAAGGTTTTCCATACTATTTCTCAAATTACAGGAATTTTCTATGCAAATGAAGGCCTTGAAATAATTTTCTCAAAACAAGAAGTAGAAGATGAAGATACTTTATTTATGATTAGTTAGCCAAATGATCATTTAGAAAAGGAATTCCATGAGTCTTATGAAGCTCAAACAATTTCAATACAGTCGACTTGTGAAATATCAAATTTCATTGTTCCTATTGTGCCAGTCATAATACGGACATCAAAGTTTGATAAGTCAATCAATCTACTTGCTCTCATTGACACTGGAGTGGCAGCCTCAATAAATCTGACTATCCTCTCTTTTAGAATATTGGCTTTCTCATTAGCAATATTTTTGAATTACTAATAATGAGGTTTTCTCTATAGAACTCATTAGTAAAAGGGTATACATTGAAATCTTTCCAAATTTATCTTTTGCTCATAAATTTATAGGTTCAACTTTATCTGATAAAAGCCTTTTTATGGGCTTTGATTTACTAGCCCAGTTTTTTTACAAAAGGAGTTCTGATTAAATCTAATGGGCTTCGATATAAAAATTATTTTCATCCATAGGTTAAAGTAGATCCTTCTTTTTCTTTGGACTCATTAAAAAAATCTGAAGGCCCATATCATTAGTAAACATTGATCACAGATCAATTTTGAGGAAGGTAATTGAAAAGAACGCAATTCTAAGGGGCTGATTATTTTTTGATCAATTTTGAATTTAATTTACTCTCAGACTTTAGATCCTTTTTTTTTTTTGACTTAAGACTTAGTCTAAGACATTTTCATTTGAATGGAAAAAACTAAAAATTCTAGTTTTTATCTGAATACAAATGTTTAAATCATTTATTACTCTTTTAATTCTCTTAAATGCTCTTATAAAAATTTATTTATGAACAATTTGTACATAGCCTAATATTTTAATTTTGGAACATTATTATTTATTTCTAATTTTATATTATGATTCTCAATATATTTTTAAAATTTTTTTTTGTCATTTAGCTTATTTATATAATGAATTGTTTTAAAAAAATAACTACTTTTCTAATTATACACATTTAAATAAATTAAATTCATAACAAATTTTAGTATACAAATACTTTTACTATGTAAAATAAAATCACCAGTGAAAATAATATATATAAATAGAGATATATGTGTAAAACTATTAGTTTTCGGACATTTCAGTTTAGATGTTAAAATGAAAGAAAAATCATATCATTCATATTTTTATATTCAAACATATTTAGATTTCAATTTTGATAGTTCTGGAGGCATGCAATTATAAATAACAACACAGTAAACTATAATGTAAATCGGCACAGGAGAATTTTACGTGGTTCGGTTATAAAAACCTACGTCCATGGATAGCTATAGAGCTGCAATTCACTAAGTTCTTGTTTGAACAATCTTTAGGACCTTTTACAGTGCTGACTCACTCTCACACATTGACCTAATCTTTGACAAATAAAATCTTCGCAAAGATCCTAAACTTTAGTGACACTGGCCACTCTGTGTCACAGATAACTTAATAACACACTGTTAAGTTATACATAACACCCGATGTCTGACACAAAATTACATAAACACTCAACTTTCAAGTTATCCTAAGTGTCTACGAACTCACTCAGACTTAATCAACAACTCATGTATGATTTTAACTCTCATACATGAAACAAAGACTCAATGCACCAAAGTAATAAAAACATTCCTTTTGTGTTGAAGCTCTTTTATATGAATTCATGGAATGCCGTGACCAACTCTCTCAAGAACACAAACAAGTCTCCAATGCGCAAAAACTCTCTATCTGTCGACTATGTCATAACTCGATATAGATTGAGAGGTCTGGTCTAAATCTTCCTAAAATTCCTGTAAGTATCTCAATCAAAATCACATTAGGATTAGGATAAAATAAAATAGGAAGTGTTTATAGTTAAACTCCTAAAGTAATTAGGACACAATTAAATATCCTCTTATTTTGATTAGGATACAAGAAATATTATCCTGATCTATAGAGGTATTTATTGTGAATCAAATACTTCCTATAATAAACATCTAGAAACAGTGAAATAGGAATTAAAATACTTTTCTATTTTGATCACAAGTTAACCAAAAACTTAACATGTGCATGGCACATGCAAGGATTACGTTAACACCAACAAGTTTAATTCAGAGTTCTTCAGATTTCAGACAAAAAAAAAACAATTATCCTCCACGTGGTTGACTAAAAAAAAACATTTAAAACAAAGAAACAAAGCAAAAAGTCACTAATATTAATGTATGACCAATTAAGAATATTTTAAATTTTATTAGAAAATTTGATTTTGTAACAAGCATTGGATTTATTTTCCCAATTTAAATTAGATTTCAATTAAGATCTCAATATATTTTAATTTTATTACGTAATATTTTATTTCCTAGTTTAGTTTGTTTTCTTTTTTTTTCTTAGGTATTTGGCCACTATAAAAAGATTCATGATTGTTATGTTTCGTAAGCTTTGAAAATGTAATAGTAAATTCAGTTTCTCTTCTATTTGTCATATGTTATTTTTCTTTTCCATTGTCTTTCTCTCATAATCTATCTTTCTATCTTCCCCCTTTCTAAATCTTTCTCTATTTATCTTTATTTCAATTTTTTTTCTCCCTAAATTCTTTTTGTCCATTTCTATCTATCTATTTTTCTTTCTCCCATAAGTTTCTTCTTGATTTTCCTTCCTATTTCTTCTAAATTTTCTCCCATTTCATCTGTCTAATTTCATCTTCTCTTTCTTTTAATTGAGAAACTTTGTTTCTCATCATCTTTTATTGAAACGTGGTTAATCCTTCTTTTACTACTTATCATTTAGTCTTTAGTAATTCCATAAAACACCAAATATTATCACCATCAACTAATTTCATCACCATGGTCCATCAACTTCTCAATTACCATAAAAAAAAAAACCAAACCGCAAAATTTAGAAAAAAAAAATCGTCTAATGAGGCTTCAGCCGTCCACATTCCCCCACAAAAGCTCTTGGTGCTAGTGTTGCCTTGGAGAATTACGGTCCCGAAGATACTATGGGTTTTCTTTAGTCCACGTAGATCAAATCAATTTTACCCCCACCAAATCCAGATTTTGTACGTAGTATTACCCCTCAAATAGTTGGATTCAAAGTTTTCTGCTCTCAACCATGGGGCGCAAGTTGTTGCTTTATATTTTTATGAGAACTTTCTAAAACTTGACTTCTATCTAACATATGCTACCAATGGAAAGTAAACATGGAGTTACATGAGCTATTTTGTTCTTTAAAAAATTTTGATAATTCATCAAGGATAGAAAAAGAAAATGAAAATTACAAAAAATAATGATCTTTTTCAAAGATTAAGGGATTTATTAAGGATCTATTTTTCTTTAGGGATGATGACTATTTGCCCCTTGACTTTTTTGAAACCTACATTTTACGCCCTCAGGTTTCTCTAGGTGTGACAATTTAGGTCACGACACGCAAACACAATACGACCACGATGTACGATTAATAAATAGATCATTTCGTATTGAGAGTATTCAATATGTCAACCCGTTTAATGACACAAATAATTAAATATATTTTGTCAATCATTGACATGCAAGCTCATTTAATGATATTAATTGTTACCCACTTATAATATATATATATATATATATATATATATATTATAAAACTGAAATTTTATATTATAGAGTAAATTAATTTACATAATAGTAAATCAATAATAAATTATGATGATTTTAAAAGTTTTTTCATACTAACAATTATTCATATTCTAAAAATAAATTTAATTGATATAAATATATAGAATATGATATATTATATATAAATAGATTAAACAATTAAGTAAATTATATGAATTAAATATGATACTATTACAACATGTGGGTGACACGTTTAACAACAGCGTCGGATATGTGTTTCATGTCTTAACATGAATAATTAAATGGGTCAACATGAATGGCATGAATTGCCACTTCTAGGTTTCTCACCAATGTTAAAATTAATTGAAATATAAGACTGTCAATATCAATTACAAAATAGACCAGAATGCCTTTATGGGTAACAAATAGATATAAATGCCCTTTATTGAAAAGAGTTGACTAAGTCAAATAATTAATAAAATTAATTAAAAAACTTTATTAAAACTAATTAAAATGGATTCTTTCTTGCCACTTGAGGTTAGACCTAATTACCGTTTCATCCCTGACCTATCAGAAATATTTGATTTGCCCTCTGAGATTTGATTTCACCGCTAAAGTTAAACTAAGAAAGGGCAGATTCATATTCTCATGCTGCCAAGAATTATTGGTGCTTGTACTATCAAGTGAACTACATGACACTATACCCCATTTTTCAATTTCTTCCTTAAGAATTTCACCATCTTTTGATGTGAGTGGAAGCTTAGCCCTTAAGCAGTTTCTGCCACAACCAATCGATGTTGTAGATTCCCATAAACCCAAAATATACAATAAATGAATTCATGGTTCTCAACAACTTAAAATCTACATTTAATTGGCATTATTACCATGAAAATTCATAACCATAGCTCTCTACTTCAATCCCTATTCCAATGCCATTAGAAAGGCAATTTTTATAAGTCAAGTAGAAATAAAAGAAGAACCCATTTGTAGAGACTAAAACCTAAAGAGGGCTCTTCAAACCAAGTTACAAAAATAGTTCTTGAACATCCCGAATGCTGCCAAGATTATTAACCAAAATAGCCTGTTGATACCCTTCCACCATTGCAATTGCTTTACAGTAAATGGCCTAGATGGACCCCCACCATAACACAAACAAATGGATCATTTCAAAAACATAAAATATCAAGTTAATGTACCATTTCTGCAACTCTTACAACAAATCACTCAACTTACAAACAATTACTAATAAATCTTTGAAAAATTACTTCACAGTACATCTCCTACTTCAAAATTCAAGAATATATAAAAGAGTCTTCTTAAAATGCCATGAAAACAAAAAATTAAGCTAAAATAAATAATGAAAAGTTTAATAGGGCTTCTAAATAGTGCAGTCTCTCTTTAGACATTTCTTCTCTTGCCTGCAAAACAACAATAATAATGGATAAAAAAAATAACTCTTCCCCTTCAAACAAGACAAGTCAATTCCCAGTTGCACAAGCACTAAAATTGCAACGTGAAGGCCCCATTACTGCTCTAAATGTAAATTTCCTCTAGCAAACTGCCTCAACGGTATTTAGTTCCTAGCCAGACACCCCCACCCAAGCTTCTTGGTCATAAGTTCTAAGGCACCCATGACCACTCTTCCCTCTGCATTTTGACATACCATCTTTCTTACCAGTTTCACCCAAATCAAAATTTGCCCAAATCCAAATCCGCCCAAATCCTAAAACATAGGTTTTGAGAAGAAGAGAGGGAGAGGAGTCGAGGGAAAGGGTGGAGTTAGGCTGTGGAAAGGAAGAGAAGAGAGAGGATGAGGCAGAAGGAGGTAGAGGAGATAGAGGAGGAGGCGGACGAAGGGAGGGTGAGGGTGAGGAGGAAGAGAAGCGAAGGTGAGAGACGACGATCCTCTCTTTGTTTCTTTTTTTTATTATTTTGTTAATTTAATTTATTATCGATAAATTTTTCCCAAATAACCCCTCAAGCCACCCATTAATCATTCTAATCCCGTTTTTCATTTTAACCATTTTTAACCCCTTTTTCAAAAGGAAAGTACAAAGATGTCCTTAATAGTTTTAAGAATAACGAAATTAGATAATATGTATAGTTTTTTACGAGACATAGTTGTGTAATTACATGGAGGAGTCGTGCAAAATATAAAAAATGTGCAAAAAATAAAAAAATAGATTTTTGATATTTTGCATAACTAAATCTGACATACCCGCCCACTCGCCCAAACCTGACTTACCTGCCATGGTATGGTGCAGGTAAGGTAGGGTATTGACAAAAGTGTAGGGTGTTGCATAGTAGAAATTTAAAATACCTTTCATGGTATGGTATGGTGGTTGGTATTATAGAAAAACTCGTTAATACCATATCATACCATGCTTATTTTATTGTAATTTTTATTTCTAACTTTCTTTTGTCATTCCTTTATGTTTTCACATATTTATTACCTTATTAAGTAAATTATAATTTCTTTTTCTTTTCTTTATTTATTATTATTAATTTTTTAAATTTGTGCAAGATTGAAAGTTGAAACTTTGTAGGACTTACAGGTTGGACTTAAAGGTTAGAAGTTGAAACTTTGTCGAAGGATTTAGATATATAGTTGCTTGATTATTTGCGTTGTTATAGATATGTAGTTGCTTGATTTTTAATTTAGGTACAAAAATTATGAATCATAATATTAAATAATGTCAAAATAAGAATTCAATGCTTTAAAATCATTTTTAAAAAAAAGTTATAAATAAGCTTCAAAATCATAAACAAAAAAGACATGGTCAAACTTGATCAAAATTCTGGTCAAACTTAGTCAACCACCCGAAAATATTATACCATAACCTGCCCTTACCCTACCATGCAGAGATATGACATGGTATTTCATTCAAGGAAGGTATGGTATGGTGTAAAAATTCAAAATCTGACCTATAACAACAATATTATAAATGTAGTTAGTACATTACATGATATAGTCGTACAACTTCATGATCCTATCGTACAAAAAAATGGCTTTGAAAATTTTGCACAACGAGTTCACAATAAGGTTGTACAAAATTATAAGACTTG
Organism: Boswellia sacra; assembly: GCA_013180625.2. Lineage (NCBI taxonomy): Eukaryota > Viridiplantae > Streptophyta > Magnoliopsida > Sapindales > Burseraceae > Boswellia > Boswellia sacra. Next base: position 39,725 of record SNVD02000885.1, on the reverse strand, counting down.
AGAATTTGTACTATTTCATCGTTTAATTTGCACAACTATGTGATGTACTATATAAAAATGTATTTTATACTTTAACAATAATAAAGTATCTAGATCTTTTTATATGTAAAAGAAGTCACAAATAGTTAAAATAGAAAAATCTGTTAGATTTAGTTAAGGGACTCTAAAAGGGGTAAAATAAAAAATATCCTTTTATTATTTGATTAAGGGCATTTTTGTTTATTTATTATCTAATATGGGTCAAATCTGGGATATTTTTTTAAATGACCTTTTTTAGAGTTGAGTTTCTAAATGTAAACCCCATTTCAATTTTATATATATGTAACCCTTTTTTTCATGTAAAAAGACATGGTTGTCCTTTTAGGCTTATAAATGCAAGCCAAGCACATCCTTTTGTTTTAGCTCCATGGAAAACGTAGCCTTACAATTGTAAGTCTCTTCAACAATAAATTTACATTATTGAATTTCAATGTGTTTCATTGCTATTCAGGATCTGGATCAACGAGTTTTCAACTCAGCATTTTGAATTCTCTCTTGCTTTTGTGTTGTTGCAAAGTCTTTGCCAAGGTATGCGATCCTACTGATTTCTTCTTGCATTACTCTCTGCTTGTTTACCGAGAAAGTGGAGGAGGAAAATTGGTTGGATCTTGCGTTTGTTATTGAAGAGATGGTGAAGTCAAACTATGTATGACTAATTTAGTTGAATTTAGATAAGTTCTTCTACCATATGGTTTGTGTTGGTGCATGCATCTTTTGAGCAATCATGAAGCTAGATATTTGGTGATGTAAGATGAGGATCTAAGTTTAGAACATCTGAATTTTAAATTTTACATTGTGGGTCTGCTTGTTTTTGCATTATTTTCTCATTTTTAGTTCTTAATTTTGCCTGATTATGTTACTTTATTTAATTTTTTATAATTAGTGTTTATTTCTCCTTGTCTGTGTGCAAATTGTGCTACTGTAGCAGAATTCTCATATTTGTTTAAAAGTAGATTTTGTTTTACCTTTTATGCACACATATTTTAATAGTATTTTGCCTATGTGTCTGGTTGGTTATTGTAATTTTTTCAATAACTACATACATTTTTTTTTTCTATATGAATTAGATTGCATAAAATGGATGGGATAAACTTTATATATTGTTCATTGCTACTGATTCTGGGAAAGCAACAGTGAAGACTACATAAGCAAATGTGAGGAATGAGGCATGTAAATGGGCATATCCAATCTATGAGATTATAAGATTTCTCCAAGACATAAAAAATAAACAATATGATGAAAAGCTATATAAGTTTGTACTGGCAATGGTAGAAATTTAATTCTTTCATTCTTATACTTACATAATTCTATCTCTCTTCTTCCCTTTTTCTTCTATTGCCATAAGTTATATGTGTTCTGTTACAGCCCCATTCCCCAGATAATTGTGCTTTAGCCAGAGAAGCTAAGATGTGAAAATTGACAGGATATATATTGGATCTTGCACTGGTGGAAAAATAGATAGTTTCTAGCTACAAACAAAGTCTTTCTAGCTTTTGTTATAGCATATTCATTTCTTATTTTTATATCTTACAACTTATTCATATGTATGAAGACAAGTTTTCGACCTATCCCACTTTGAAGAAAATGTAACAATTGAAATGTGAATATTATTGTTACTAAAATTTGATCATTGACAACTTGACAACCTTTTGACTTTATTTTGAATGATGAGAAATTTGACTTGCTTTCTATTATGATTGTAACCCTTTTCTCATGCAAAAAGAATGGGTATGTTGTTCTTGTATGTTTGCTTCCAAATTAATGTTTGAAAGCAGAGAAAGTGGTATTGTTCAAGAAAATTAAAGGAGGAAGAGAAGGGATTGAATAGATTTTCAAAATTAACAACATCAAAAATGTGACTTTGCATCAAAAATAAAAATTGTGACTATTGTATTGCTTATTAAAAGTTGTTTATGTTATCAGAACTATGTTTGACATATGTGACGATATGGTGGGAACAACATAAAAATGCTTACTATGTCGTGTTAGTTTCACGACCCATTTGGAAAAAAAATGACTTCTAGAATTTTGCATGCCTATGTCATGTGTTGTGTAGTAAATGTGAACAACATAAAAAATTGTCACTATTATTTTGCACGACTACGTCATGTTATTCACAACCCATTCGTGCCTAAAAATGCCTTATGGAATTTTGCATGAATCATTCGTGCAAAAAATGCCTTATGCAATGCCCTCTGAAATTTTCCATTACTTAGTCACGCAACTTGCACGACCCATTCGTGCAAAAAAAAATGCTCTTTGGAAATTTGCATGACCTAGTCATGCAACTTGCACGACCAATTTGTGCAAAAGAAGCCCTTTGGAATTTTGCACGACTTAGTCGTGCAACCTGCACAACCCATTCGTGCAGAAAATGCCCCATGCAATGCCCTCTGGAATTTTGCATGACTAAGTCGTGCAACTTGCTCCACCATGTCATGCAAAATTGTGAACAACAAAAAATTGTCACTAATGTTTTGCATGACTAGCACGATCCATTTGTGCAAAAAAAAATCCCTTTGGAATTTTGCATGACCAATTCGTGCAAAAAAAAAAAAAGCCCTTTGGAATTTTGCACGACCTAGTTGTGCAACCCGCACAACCTATTCGTACAAAAAATGCCCCATGCAATGCCCTCTGGAATTTTGCACGACCATATTGTGCAAAATTGTGAACAACAAAAAGTTGTCACTAATGTTTTGCAGGACCCATTCGTGCAAAATATGACTTCTGCAATTTTGCATGACTAAGTCGTGCGACATGCATGACCATGTCGTGCAAAATTGTAAACAACATAAAGATTTGCTGATGTTTTGCATGACTAGGTCGTGTTAGTGCGCGACCCATTCATGCAAAAACTCATCTTCTAATTTATACTCAATTCATCTTCAACTATAAACTCGATTTGATTATAAAACACTCTGATCCATACTTTAGTGCATCAAAGATAAGAGTAAGGGAACCACTTCATGTTCAACTATAAACTGCCGACTTGGAGAAATAACCCAAATTAAACAATTAGAGCCTTTCGAAATCAAATCGAGCCCTTTAAAAGGAATAAGTTAAAGGGTATAGAAAATTCCTGAAGAATTTTCGAATTTATAGATCTAAAAGTCATTTTGTTCTGATTTAATTTCGACAAGGGGTAAAGAAAGTCCTTGCATTTACTTAATTAAGCATTGCTTATGAGTTGATTGTCTGACAAAGAAAGCATCATTAGCTTCATCTAAAAGTCAATAGGCATAAATTGCTAATTAACAATTTGACATTTTCAAATTGGTGCAGATGCTTGTCCTTTCCTAAATCCAGCTCTTAAATGTGATAGCAATAGGACTCTAGAGCTTTATATAATTGTTCTCAATCATCCACCTAAGACTCTAGTGATTAGAGCCACACTTATAAGACCAATATGCCCGTCCAAAAATGGCACGTCTAAGAATATCAAGTTCAGCCTTTGCAAATGTCTGGTAATCTTGCATTGTTGCATTTTTCACTTTCCATTCACAAGTCCATTCCCTTGCAATATGAATCACATCATGACCCGATTAACGGTGCTTACTTGTGACAAATAGCATAACATTAATTGGTAAATTTTTTGCATACAAAAGGGAATACTGACTTACCAACAAAAAGTCAGAGGGCCATGTGATATTCTCAAAGCACTAAGATTAGAAGCTCATTTGTTATAGATGAAATCAATGTTCTGCTGTACGTTCATACCATTAAAACCCTCCCAGAAGAGGTTATAATAATGCACATCAATGGCTACATGACTAAAGGTCCTTGCAAATTGAAGCTGCTCCTTCAGATCACCTCCCAACTGATTCAAAAATATCACATATGCACTTGAGGTGTATTTCCTAACAGCGTCATAGCCTGCTTTATAGAACTTTTTAAGGCTGTATAAATCCACGCCAGGCACAAGAGGCTCATTCATCAACTCAATAGCTGCCAGACTAGGATGAATAGCATATCTGCATATAGAAAAATATCTGACATGAATTCTATTAATCTTCCTACTGTTTTGGGACATCTATACTTTGTTTGATGTATATGCACTCTAGGACATCCAAAATGAACATTGACAATTTAATAAAGCTACACACAAGGGTCAATAACTACATCAACCAACCAAAAATTATGAACCAATTCAAGAAGTTAGGCTAGAATTGTCAATCTAAAGTTATTTTGCCTCGACAAGACTTCACACAATCTCCAAGATAGATGCAACCATAACAAGTTGTATGACCAAGATATCAAAAGCAACAGCCTATGAATACATTCCCTTACTTGAGATACATATAACTACCAAGAGATTGCATGATAATTGCATGGTAATGTAATGCAATTTCATCATGCAAAGAAATGAGTTCTGGAATTTTGCACTACCAAGTCGTCCAGTAATTGAAAACAAAATAAAAATGCTCACTATTGTTTTTGCACGACTATGTCGTGCTAGTTCACGACCCACTCGTGTTAAAAAATGAATTGTGGGATTTTACACTACCCAGACGTGCTACTTGCACAACCCAGTCGTGCAAAAAAAAGTGAAATTTGAAATTTTGCACGACTTGGTGGTGCAGTATTTTTGAACAACATAAAAATATCACTATTTTTTGCATAACTCAGTTGTGATACTTGCACGATCCATTTGTGCAGGAATTGTCAAAAACATTTAAAATTCACACTATTGTTTTGACATGCTGCGTAGGCAGTCTCTTTGTCTTGATTACATTAGGATGTTTGTGCTGGATGAGGCTAATGAAATGCTTCCCCATGGTTTCAAGGACCAGGTTTAGCATAATATACTTTGATTGGTTGCCTTTTTTTGGTTATTCATCTTGAGAATCTCATTACAGCTTGATTATTTTTGCTTTCTAATTTTGGCGTTCTGGTCGGCAGATCTATGATATTTTCCAGCTCCTTCCAGCTAAAGTTCATGTTAAGGTTTTCTCTACAATAATGCCACTTGAAGCTGTGGAAATTACAAGGAAGTTTATGAACAAGCCTGTGAGGATCTTGGTTAAGCATGATGAACTCACCTTTGAGGGTATCAAACTGTTTTATGTCCATGTTGAGAAAGAAGAGTGGAAACTTGAAACACTCTTTAATCTGTACAAGATGAGATGAGAAGCCATGACCACATAGTCTCTACTAACCATGGAGACATCAATCAGAACACTCCCAATCTGAAACGTCTCTACATAGTTTGGTGTTTTTGTTTTGAACAAAAATAGATAAAACTCAATTTCAGTTCTTTTTAGATCAAAGTAAGCAACAATGGAGGTGAGGAGATGCCAAGACAGAGGTGAAATATGTTTGATTTCCAGTTGTGTTATTTTTATAGTTTTAAAGGGTATTTTTGTGTTTTCACTCGATAAAAGGGGTAAAAAAATAGTTAAATTTGAGAAAGGGATAATTATAATTATGGGATGGGGAACAGGGTCATTTGGTGAAAATTTACTGTCAAATCTTGGTTAGCACCAATTTGGCTATTAAAGTTAACGGCCACCACAAACCTTAGGGGATAAATATATATTTATGATAGGTCAGGGATGAAACTGAATTTAGACCTAACCTCAGGGCCACATATAATATCCCTAATTGAAAAAAAGTCTTTATTAAAATTAATGAAAAAAAGTCTTTATTAAAATTAATAAAAACATTTGTCTCTACCCTCCTCTCTCTCTCTTCTACGCTTCTCCTTCCCCTGCAGTCCCACCTCTTACTCCGTCAAAGCTTTCCAAACCTATTTGTCTTTTTTTCTCTCAAAGTTCTTCCACTCTCTTTCTGGGCTTCTAGATGGTGGTTGTGTGACGGTTCTGTGGTGGTTTTTATGGGGGCTAGTGGTGCGCGGTTATAGCCGATAGCGTATGGCAGTGGATAGTTTGCGATTGTGGTGGGTGTTAATGGTTGCTTATATTTATTTGAAGGGTGTTTTCGTATGCGATTTTGGCTGGTAGCAGTAGGCTGAAGGTGACGATTTCATGGTGATCACCGGGAAAAAAAAAACTGAAAACTCTAAGTAGATTTGGTGCAAGGAGGCAGCAACCTGCGTGTTGGGTTGACGGAGCTTTGTGATGGAGGTCTTTGATGGTGGTGGTGCAAGTCCGGGTGGTGCAGGTGGTGCTGCCTAAAAGTGGTTTGTGATGGTGGAGGTTTCTTATGAAGGTGGTGTTGCCTGAAGATGTGTTGTGTGTTGGCTGAAGGTGACACGACCCGCCCCTAGCTAACACGGGCGAATCGTGCCTAAAACTGTACTTAGAAAATTTAACTTTTTAAAATGTGTTAATTTATGAAAAATTTGGCAGAGTTTCCCCTGTATTTTGGACTAATCCCCCTGCCAAGTACACAAAATTCAACACTTCCAAAATTATTTATATAATCACTAACTTCCTTTTCGGGACCTTAAGTCCATCTGTTAAAATAATTGTATCTCCAAAACAGTCTTTAGAAGAAAATATGGCCTCCGACCTCAAATATGATTAATTTCGATTCAAAAAGTTTACAACCAAAATTTTAAATATAAGTTTAAAAACTCAAACATGATTGAATAAACAAAAATGTCTAAAAGAAACTAAAACAAATCTTTGATACATATACGATATCAAATATTTACATATGCAAGAAAACCATCTAAGATAATACAATAAGATATAAAAAAGAAAGCTCTCAAAACATCATCAAATGGCCAACCTCCTCAAGCAGCTACTGGCGTTCCGACTGAACACTGCAATCTCTTGGGGAAAAAGGGGTTTTTAAAGGAAAGAAAAATATGGTGAGTATAACCTCAGTGAGTGGGATAGAGTCATTAAAATAGATAAAAATTTTGCATAAAATAAAATACTATATCATAATAATTAATTAATTAAAAATTATGCTTTACTAACATTAATAAGAAAACTACTCAGAAAAGATACAAAAACAAGGAAGCAATTCTTCAATAATTTCTATGCTTTTCACAAAAATCTAAATTTGAATATAAAAATCTTCTAAAGCATTTCTACTTGCATTCAACATTCAACATGATAAATATATTAAGTTTCTAAATCTCATAAAACTCATTTCATAATTTAAATTTATAAGTCATTACAGTTTCACTAATCAAGTACCCAAACTAATCTGACTAATCATGACCTGGCGGGGCTAGGATCACTCAGGCCAAGATATCACTATACTGATTCTACGCATGCGCAGAGCTGCCCTCAAAGGGCTAAACATCCAGATCACACGGCCCAAAGCCTCTATGTGTGCCTGAATAGGTCCTAAAGACCTCTATAATTTTACTATCTGAATGAATTAGGTACTATCTTAGTAAAACATAAAAATTCAATTCTTTACTTTTAAATCTCTAAAACATTAAACAATCATTTCCGATAACTGCATAGACAAAATTTGATGAACTATAAAATATGCTTCATACTAGAATAAAGGAATATCTATTTACTAACATAATAAAGTTTTGCTAACAATTATAAAAAAATAGAAATTTATAATTTATAGTTCAATTGTTGGTAAAAATAGTATTTTTTCCACTCACTATTCTCGTGGATTAACTTGCTTGGCAACCCCTTCCGCGTTCGAATCCTGGTATGTATTAGGAACCGCAGTCTCACCTAAGGGAAAAGCCAAATAAAATTCTTTAATTTCACACTTCTTAAACTGACCAATTCTGGTTCTCCGATTTTTAATAATTAATTCACTCATCCAAATGGTCTAATATTTTATAAAGGTCTTCTACACATACATACCTAATATCATATCAAATTGCATAGCATTCTGTGTTCATTAGATCCCTTAAATCCTTCATTTTTTTCAGATACACAAATTCTGTAAACTCATTTTCAGAACTGACCTCTCCCTATTCCAAAATACATGATAATTTGTACCAAATTCGTAAAATCACAAAAATCTCCAGTTTTAAACTAGACAAATAAAAAAAATCATATCCCAAATTTCATAATTTTTGATGATCTCTAGGTACCTCAAATAACTTACCCAAAACAGATTTTCTGCAGAAAAATTAAATTTCCAGTAGTGAACAGTAAACTTCGAAAATTCATATAAAATTGTATACTCAACATTTTTCAGTGAATCCAACTTTAAACAATTCCTTATGATGTCTATTTTAACATATATAAATTTCAGAATCAGATTACAAGCCATCAGATTGCTATAATTTTCGAAATCTATACTGTTCACAGAACCCTAATTCTTCATAATTATCATCAAAACTTCAATTCCTTCAAAATACAAGAAATTGAAGCCTAAATAAGCATGAAAATCTCATTTCTCTCTCTAGTTTATCTCTCTATTACATCTCTAAATATCAAATAACCTCTTCCCAATATTGATTTAGAGATAGAATTAAAATGATACAATCTAATTAAGCTAGGAGATGAATAATTTACCTCAATTTCTACAAATTCTTCTTGAAAAACAATCCTTCTCTTGCCCCTCTCCTTCTTCTCTCACGTTTTCCCCTCTGTCTTCCCTTCTAGATTTTTGTTTCTAATAATTCCTAATTATTTCTTTATATAATTGCATTAAAAAAATGAAAAAAAATGGCTTAAGGGCTGGGCTAAAAAAAGATTGGGCTGGTTTGCTAATATAATGGGCTAGGCTTAAGTTAAAAAAAATAAATGGGCTTTACAATACTACCCCCTAAAAAAAAAAAATTTCGTCCTCGAAATTACTAACCTGAGAGAAAGAGATGTGGGTATTGAACTCGCATAACGTCTTCTCGCTCCCACGTAGCTTCTTCTTTCGAGTGATTTCGCCACCATACCTTAACCAAGGGAATAGTCTTGGCACGAAGTACTTGCTGTTTCCATTCTATGATCTCTAATGGTTCTTCTTCAAAAGTCAAGTCTTCTGTTAATTGAATTGCCCGAATGGTACTCACTTCGAACTCCAATAGCCGTTGGGGTCTTGGGTTCGAGTGGGGGGAGGCGTCACTGGGTGTAGATACCCAGTGGACAAAACCGTGCGGGCCAGTGGGCCCAGAGCGGACAATACCTTAGAGTGTGCGACCATGTACCTATGACCCGGTGGCTCGGTAGGGGGTCCGTGTGCGCCCGGGAGAGATCGGGCGGGGGATGGGTCGTTACAAAAGGAGATTGTGATGGGATCGTGAAGTTGTGTGCAGAGGTGATTTGCGGGCAGTGATATTCGTCAGAGCGTGCAGAGAGAGTTGTAGGGATTTGGAAGAATTGCGTTTATTGTTTTTGTTTTTATTATTAAATATTTAGTACAATTTTTAATCAAGGTTTATTAGTTTACCATAGTTAGTCAAAGTAACATGGGCCTGATTATGATTGCAAAGATTACTATTTTACGATTTATCGTTAAATTCAACGTCTGTTTGCAAACCTGAGGGGACAAAACAGGTTTCAGAAAAGTCAGGAATGAATGGCTATTTTAGCCAAATCTCAGGGGGCCAACAAAACTTATCCTTTTTTATGATATTACGTTAACTAACAATATAGTTCAATTTCAATTGTTTTTTTATGTTAATTTTGATAAAAGATTGGTTTATATTAGAATAGAGATATGTTGCATATGATATTTAAAATTTATTACTTTATCCTTAATAGTAAATTACAAAACGGGTAATATGGCAATAAATTTTTATTTTTAAAAGGATAAGGTTATTTGTATCTAAACTTTACTTTCAATAACCATTTTCTTAAGTACACCCCATAATTAAACATTTTAAAATTAAATTTTTGTTTATCTTATTTTATAATTTTAAAATATTCCTATGTACACAATAAAAAATTACAATAAATAAAAAATTAATTGAATAAAAGGCTACAACCAAAAAAATAATAATAATAATTCACAAACTATGTGAGATTAATATAAATTAGTACACTGATTAATGAAATTTTAATCAAAATTGATGCAAATTTTAAATGTTATTTTATCATAATAAAGATTGATCTATATAATTTATTGGTTAATAGATTTGATATATTAAAGTTATGAAGAGAGATCTGACGAAAATTTCTAATTTTGTAATACGGTTTACTTAGAATAATGGGAGTAGAAAGTCATTTTTGGGTTCAAATAGTACCAATCTCTTTAAAATTTAGAAACTGATAATAGTTTCTCGGTGCAAGAATCTAGCCCGCCGGCATCCTCTATTGTATCTTTCTTTGAGTAAGCACTTGAAAGGGAAACAAGAAACTAATTGAAGTTAGTTTTATATGGTTAAATTTTGAAGCAAAAATTCTCTTTTTAATTAAATAATATATTATATCATTTCATTATTTCAACAATTCTAATGTTGCCTCATAAGTTTTCATCAGGCTTTTTTGACATGTAGCCTATGTGAACTCTTAAAATATGTTTATTTTAAATTGGTATACTCTTTATGGTAGATGGTAGAGTATGGTGATACAAAGATGAGATCTTAGACTATATTTTTTCTAATTTGTTATGCTTTTTATGGTGGAGTATGATGATTCTCTGATTTGAGGATTATAATTGTTGGTAAGAGACAATATTTATTAAGGTTTTATTTAGCCAAAAGATCTGTTAGGATATTGGTTAAGTGAAAAGGATATACATAAATACTAAAAAGGTAATGGTCCTATTAGGAGAATTCTATTGAATTAGGAAAGAAACGATCGTATTTTAGTAGTAAATTAGATGTGAAGGCTTGTTTATTAATCCCACATTGTGTAGTTACAACTAAGAATGAGACTTATTACAAGCCTATATAAAGAAACCTGCACCTTGCTTATATTTGTACCACTTGAAGCATTTTAAGTTTAGCTCTAGGTAAATTTCTCTCTAGTGAGGTTATTAAAATTCCTCTCTATGAGATGTAAATTTGAGTGAGATAACTTTATTAAAATTCCTCTCTAGGACGTGTGAATCTAAGTGAGATAGCTTGGGCAAAGAAAGGGTATATTGTGGTTATCAAGAAGGATTATTAGGAATGAGAAGAAAGTATATATGATTGTAGTTTTTTTCATATAGTGAAAATCTCCATATTTTACAATCCATGGTTTTTCTTTGGTTTTTTGAAGTTTTCCATGTAAAAAATCTTGTGTTGTGGTTATTATTCTTCTTGTTTCTCATCTTTTTCTCTATCACTTGGTTTCATAACACTAGACTCTTCAAATCTTAAATTCATCAAACTTCAGAATTAATTAATCTATTAAATACATCTAATAATTGAATAAAACTCTTATTTACTGATCTGAATAGTTAGATAAAATCTAAATCCCTCAACCGCTATCTGTGGACAAAAAAATTGCAAGTTTTAGTACATCACTATAAGCAAAGCAGTTAATATGGTAGTTACTGCCGAGGAGATGCTCGTGATTGATATTTGCTTCAATTCCTTGACTTGTTGCAGTGTCTTGCTTGACAGTTTTTCAGAGTTCAGATCGCATATATGGAACACCTCACTTTAGCTTCTAAAGATTTTTCCTAACTCAGAATTCACCAAAATATTAAATTAGCAAAAGAAAATAATTATATAATCAACTCTAGCTAGCTAGTCAATTTATAGATGAGAACATTTATATATGTTGGACCTGCTCTGGCCCTCCCCTAGAAGTCTCGGAGATAATCCATAGAAACTATGTAGGAACAATTGCGTGTCCAATTTAAATGAAAGTGAAATAATATTGGACATACAATCAAATCGTTTTAAGACATATTCTATGAAAATTATGCATGGTTGATTCTATCTTATATTTTGGACCTTACCAGTAACCACCCTACGAAAATAAAATTTCAGCACTTGTTAAAGTTTAAATATTATTCACGCATAATTTAGTAACCTTCTGCTCCTCCAATAACACAAGATCAAACGACCAACGCAACATATAAACAAACTCAAGCCTTACAATTAATACTATTAATCTCCATAACTGAATAATTACAAATGATATATATAATTCGTGTAACCAAAATATATTAATCAATGAAAACGCGCACAAAAGACAAATGATAAATAAAACAATAGAATTATTCTACTAGTCCTTAAAATAATCTAGATATAATTGAATATGTAAAAATTTAAAAATTATTATCATTGCACCCCTCTCGTGACCCTACCTCGAAGATGATTAGCTAATTAATAGTCAGGAGGAATATTCAAAAAACACTGTAAGTTTAAGAAAAAGACTTATTTAATTATTTCAAACAAACTACTTTGACAGAAAGCAATATTGTCTAAGAAAATCTCTTATAAATTAAGTACTTTACAAAATTATTAACTTCTTAAGTTTTTTTTTCCTTAATTCATTCCTCGGACAAACCCTGGTTTTATATGCATAAAATTGTTGCATAAAATTGCAAGTACATGATATCGTAGACCAGTAATAAAATAAGAATACAAGTATCGTCCCACGAGAACTGTTACTGCTAATACCGAAATTATATTAACCTCTACTTAATTTAAATAATTATAAAAGAGAATTGAGTTTTGGTAAGATTGAACAAAACTTGATTAAACTAAATCTAACATTACGGACACTCACAGAAATTATGGAGGAAGGAATTTAATAATTAAAAATTTAGGGATCCGATTTCATCAAAATTAATCAATTCAATTTCTCTAATTTAATTAACCAATGTTTATTCCTATTGTTGCCAATCAATTTTAGTAATTTGATTGTTATTCTTTCTCAAACAATAATAATGTATATTAATCTATTACAATCATAACTTTGTCTCATCTAACTCACTGTTAATACCCATTAAGCATAAGAAATCATACAAGATTGCACAAATCACTTCTCATTCTCAATCTATATCCCAATTCATGCAATAATTGGCCAGAAAATCGCAAGCATTAAGCGTATAATTAAATTGCTCAACAATATTAGAATAACATCAATCAACTAAAATCGAAAGAAATTGAACATCAAAATACGGCTACGCCTTCACCCTTAAAAAGGAAAATTAATTCATATTGCAAAGAAATGCAGATCTCAACATGTTCTTAAACATAAGTGAAGGGAGGGGTAGAAAAACTAGCTATGGAGAATTAAATCTTTGATGATGAAGATGGCTTCTGTTTGGTTTGCCTCTCCTCTCCAAGAATTCCTCTCCAAATCTAAGCCACTAGCAATCTGTCTTCTGCCAGAATTTTTCTTCCTCCATTCGAATCCCCCCAAGAATTCCCTTTACTTGAATGAACTCTCTCCCTTCTGCCCAATCCCTGACAAGAGGGAAAACACACTTATTTCCCTTTCCTTGGGATTCCACACGTGGAACAGCCTTAATTGATTCCCCCACGTCAATGAACCCTTCACTTGATGCTCCATCAAAAGGTTGTCTTGCCAAAAGAATGTTTTCTTGCCAAGAGATGCTTAAAAATTGAACTTCTTTTTATATCTCTTGAGCGCTCCATCGAAAGTGCAACTGCTCTAAATTAATAGTCCTATCCAGCTCATTTTCACCCTCAAGCCATTCGAAATTGCCCTTCCATATGAGACACATCATCGTAAAACTTTATCTTCATTTAATCAAGTTTACATCCTGAAATTCCTTTAGGTGAAATTCATACAAACTAAGACAAAATTCATCAATTAAACACAAAAAGGGGGATAGAAAACTCAAGATAAAAGGTGAAAATAATTTGTGAAAATTAGACTTATCAAAAACTTACATATAATCCATTTTAAATAGAAAAAGTAAATAACTCTCAAGCTTAAATTTGTTGTATATATAATTCCTTACAATAGTAAATATCTATCATATATATCAAATTAACAAATGAAAATATGTTAATTGAAACAATTTACACTAATCAATTACCGAAAAGATAAATTGGTCTTAAACCATGTGACAACATGAGAAAAAATAGCACATTCAAAAGATATAAAACAAATTAAACAAATCTGATACTAAGAATATGCTTATGATAGTTTAAAACCCTCGATTTCTAATTTAAAATTATTACCAGATAAAATACATATAAAGCAGAGAATCAGTGTTTATAACAGATAAATGATATTTTAGGACCCAAATTTTTTGAAGCAATTTAAGTAAGAAATTAAGGACATAACGAGATGGTGTCAATAGGACTTTACTTATGTATATATGTATATTTCTTGAGATAAACAATGCTGATATGCACTTTTTATTAAAAAAAAAAAAGTAAAAAATTTGTTCTTACGTTCCAATAATTTTGGAAATCTTCATTTGTGAAATCATCATTTGGGAATACAAGTTTTCCAGATTCTCTTTCTGTTCTGTAGCTACTTCAGCTATGAACCATTCACTGGATTTCTCATTCTTTGGATACAAAAGTTTGACTACACATTTTTTCACCTTGCAATAAGTTATGCGCTCAGCATTTAAATTCTCAACACAAAATTTGAGGTTCATTTTACCGTAGTCGTCAAAATGTTTAAGCTGATATTCTGTTCTAGGAAATTATAAACATATATACCATATCCTATGAACACGTGATCTGAGTCAACATAGTTGGGGCATTACCACAGTCACAACCCTTGAGATTACCATGGTATAGTTCCTCACAGCGCATTTCACATCTAAATATACACTGACAGCCAACCACCAACCCCTGGCCCTCATTATGATAGTTTCGAATCTCTACAATGGCACACATAACAAAACTAAATTCATCCAAGAGAAAAGGAAGCACATGTTCTGTCAGCTCGAGATTTATCAAAAGATCCGGTACGGTGAAGGGAAACCCATTCTGGACTTTCAATTCCAGGAAAAGAGATGCAAATACTAGGTCGTGGATGAGATTCCTGCAACAAAAAATTAAATAAAAAAAAATCATCACTTGTCATGTTGTGAAACTTTAACATCATAATTTTTCTTCCTTTTCAAATAAGAATTATTTTAAAACATATATATATGAAATAAGCTTAAAAGACTTGATGACCTTTTTAGTAAAGCTTACGGATTTTGTAGGAAGAACTTTATGAAGAGCATCTTTCACTTTCTTGAAGTGTACCTTAATTCAGGTTGAAGCAATTGTTAAAATGAGTGTATCTTAATTCAGGTTGAAGGCATTGCTAAAATTAACTCTCTTTTTTCTCAAAATATTACTGTTGGGGAACAAAATTGATATACTCGAGAATCCTTTCAATGATGTGCAATTGTGTGCATCTATTTCTTGTAGTGCATGTGGAAGTTCTGGCAAGGAATGCAGCCTCTCGCAATAGCCTAAGTCAAGACAAGATAACTTAGAACGGTTTACGATGCTTATTGGAAGGTACTCAAAATAGTTTTTTTTTTCCAAGAAGTAAACTTTCCAGTGAGGATAACTGACCAAGACTGTTGGGTAATTTGCTAATATAGCAGTCAGTTAGGTCTAGTTCAATTAGAAATCGCAAATGGACAACGGATGATGGTACTTGACTTTTGGCAAGTCTCTCAACTTTAAAAACCTTCAGCGTTTCTATATATCCCAAGTTTGCTGGCAATCCATCAAGCTTAATTTGAGCACGCCGAGAGATCAAGATGTTCAAGATAATTCAACTTACAGATATTACTTGGAAGAGTCTCAAGCATTTGTCATCTTTTAATATTCAATATAACAAGTCTGGATAGAATTTCCATTGTAGAGGTAATTCTTTTATTGCAGTTTCATCTAACTCTTTTATATTATCATGAGATCTCTGGAAACATCTTGAGGTTCAAACATTTGGAAAGGATTAATTTTTAAGGGATTGTAAACGAATGCCTGGTGGAAACTACAAAGGCTATTGCAGTGCCTTAGATTTAAGATAATGAGCTTACAGTGACACTTAATATATGATGAAATCTCCATCAAACTTGTACAATCTTCTAGAATTAAGCTCTTAAGATTTGGGGCCATCAAGAGATCTTGGATCGATCTTAGATGCTTGGAGTAACTGAGATCTATATGTTTCAACTTAGCAAGCTACAAGTATGAAAGAAAACATTGACATCAATGAATATCTCTACTATTTACAATTAATTTAGAACAAAAAAATCACGATATAAGTATAAACATATATGCACCTTGACACCAATCCAAAGTTGCTCAGTGTTGCTATGAGGCTGTCAAGTGCAATAAGGTTCTTTCGATGAAAGTTGGATTGCAATCATTTCAATGGGCATCCATGCCAACAAATTAACGTATGTTAATTGAGTAGAAACTAAATCAAGGCCTTGGGAAGCATACGCCTTATTAATATTATTCTCTTTATATTGTGAGTTATGTTAAAGAATCTCAATCCACGCATCATTGCCGAGGCACAAGTATTTAAGTGGATGATCTCTTCTTTTAATACCTCCAAATATATGCCTTCAATTGCTTTGGTCCCCTAATAATAAAAATCATATTAAAGTTAGTTTCAAAATTAAGAGCTTTCAACCAAATTCTAAAGTAATATTTTTTTCTTGACATTTTTTCCTAATTATTATATACAAAAATCTATGAAACCCATCCAAATTAACCCTAACTCTATCACTTTGAGAGAAAAAATGAAGAAATGAAAGATTCTTATTAAGTAAATTGAGTGCATTTCTCTTTATATAGCTCAAGTTCACATGAAAAACAACTCTCCTGAGTCTTTGGTAACTTCGAAGTCCAATAACAAACTGAAAAAATCATGTGAACTTGAAGCTAAGCATAGGTGAGTGACACTCGTGAACAAGTTGAGTGAAGGTGAGTAACTCGAGCGACTCATAAGTTGAGTTTACATGAACTTCATGTATAGCATGTGAAGAATAAGGGTTATATTACAATGGAACATCATGAACTACTTTAGCTGAGTTGCAACCCTTTGGCTACCACAAATCCCTTAGATTATTTCTTTGGAGTCTCAATTTAAGAATGCATTGTTAATATCTATTTGTTGAATGTCCCAGCCCTCGGTAACAACAAGGCTAAGAATGATACAAATTGTAGATAGTCTAACCACTGGACTTAGGGTTTCAAAGAAGTCAAGACCAGGAGTTTGTTGAAACCCTTTTGCCACTAACCGAACTTTATGTGTTTGCAAAGTACCATCCTTATTATACTTCAGCCAAAAAACCCATTTGTTGCCAACAATATTCATTGTAGGTTTGTAAGAAACAAGGGACCATGTATTGTTGGATAAAAGGGCATGGAATTCAAATTGCATAGCTTTAAGCCAATCAGGACTAGATGAAACTTGACTAATTGTTTAAGTTTATTTAAGAGAGGTAGTAGATTGAGTTAAGAGAACTTGGGTTGGAGGTAAAGAGCCTGTTTTGTTACAATAAGCATAGGATGTTTATTTTGTTTGTTTGTTGTGTTGAAAATGGAAGAACTACATCAAGATGTATATCGGGAACGTTAGAGTAATTACATTGGGTTGGTGATAAATGAGCAGAAGTTAGAGTTTTAGAAGATAAGAATGGAGAAGAAGTGTTAATATGAGACTTCAGTTTCTGATACCATGAGAGGAAAAATGAAGAAATGAAAGATTCTTTTTAAGTAACTGAGTGCACTTCTCTTTATATAGCTCAAGTTCACATGAAAAACAACTCTCTTGAATCTTTGGTAACTGCCCTAGAAATCCAGTAACAAACTGAACAAATCATGTGAACTTGAAGCTAAGCATAGGTGAGTGACACTCGTGAACAAGGTGGGTGAAGGTGAGTGACTCAGGCTGCTCACAAGTTAAGTTTACGTGAACTTCATGTGTTGCATATGAAGAATAAGGGTTGTACTAAAATGGAATATGAACTGCCTTAGCTAAGTTGCAACCTTTTGGCTACCATATGCTTACATAAACTTCATGTTGGGCTGTATGGGATAGACAAGGGTTATACTACAATGGAACAGAAACTACATTAGCTAAGTTACATCACTTTGGCTATCACAGTTGAGCTAATGTACGAGGGAATATAGGTAACAAAATTCTCAAAGATGATATATTTTTCTAGATTTGTTGTGTAAAATAGAGAGATAAGGTTGTATAACTTGATTTTTTTGCACGTATGTTTGTGTGCGCGCAAGCATGTGCACGCATGTTTGTATATATTAGTTCACACTTATAATATTTTTTTCCTGTACACGATAGATGTCCTCATGAAACCAAGGATGACTTAATTTATCGGGATCTCTTATGGATTTTTGCTGGACAATTTTCCAACCCATTTCCTGAAGGAAATCATGCATTGTTATTTTGCCGACAAATATAGTTAAGAGACACTTGTCAATGAGTACACTTACTCCATTTTTTGCGTATAAGCCATATGCATTCAAGAATTCCACAACAAAATCTTTCTTCTCCCACTTAAGGAAACATGCAATGTCAAATATATTTGTTTTTCAACATCACCCATCAATCTTATATATCATATCCTCATCGACTCTACAATTTCTAAGCACTTGTTTATTTCTTAATGTTATAATGATTCGACATTTTGGACCTAAACAATCAAGATCTCCAGTTAAAAATTCTATTTGGCTAAAAGATGTAACATTATCAAAGACAATGAAACTTTTTTATGGCTACGTCTTATTTTTTGGAAGTTGGAATGTTGATCCTTTAATATTGTAGAAAGAAGTTTTTGTCTCATTGAAGTTAATCTGTTTAGGACTCTCTGATTTTTCCCTAACATTTCGAACTAAGTAAAATTTTCAAATTGAGGCCTAATTCTATTGTATATAGCTTCTCCTATAGTTGTCTTCCTTCTATCACTCATACCCCAATTTCCTACCCTGTTATCAATCTTATACTTATCATGAATTTGCAATAACTTGTTAATTATCTGATCCACGATTCTTTATACACCAACCAAGCTCTGATCATCACTTGGGGACGAGCAATTCAATATTATTTCCAAAACATCTTTGAGAGTTACACTTGCAAGTAGTGGAAAATCAAGCCTGACAAATATGGAAAACAGAATCATAAGCATTATTATTAAATCCGAAAGAGAGAAAATTTGATTTCAATTTCGAATGAAGCTGATTTTAAAGACAATGATACGTTAAGACTGATAAAAGAAATAGGTGAGATCAATACATCCTTAAGAATGCGATATTAATTTCATTAAAAAAAAAAGAAATCGACTTTATCAAAAGTATTAAGGATAAGGCTAATGTTAATCTTCTAGTAATGGGAGTGTGATCAACGGTCGAAGAATATGGTCACCCTAAAAATAGTAGCTGTTCATTATTTAAATTGATTAATTAGATTTTAGATTTACTTTGAATATTCTTTACTGAAAATTTTAACAAAACTAAAATGTTACTTGAGAGATATTCAAATGAGAAATTTTAGCCCTCAATTGTTCACATTCTATAGAAACAAAACTTATATATATATATATATAATGGGAAGAAGAAATCAGATATATATATATATATATATATATATATATATATATATATATATATAATTCTCTCTCACAAAATTGACAAAAGAAAATTTAATAAAATCAGTGCTGAAACTACGAGTCCTGGAAAAGAGTAGAAAATTACATTTTTCCAGTTAGAGGCCGCCCGGGTATATTTGGTGCTTTCGCCAAAGCATTCTTCCATCTGTCATTCTGCACCTAATCTTTAAAACGTTCTTCAAGCTCAGCAAATCCTTCACCCAAAGTTCCAGTTTGATTCCTTACATGTGATGGTTCTATGTGATAGAAAACTGGTGTCACTGACTGTTTGTACTTTTTCTTGCATTCCAGGATCTTGACAGGTTCTTGAAAGACACCATCTGGAAGCTAGAGGCATAGCCTTTCGAGAAAATGATAATTGAAATCGTTGATTCTTCAATTGAATTCAAAAGAGATGGAGAGATTTCATCCCCTTTTTAACTTTGTTATCAAAGGAAACATTAATATCCTCTCGCTGGCACACTCCATATAGAACGCTGGTAAAGTTGTTGCGGGTGTCCTCTGCTCTAAAACTTAGAAAAACATCATACTTCTTCACTACAGAACTTGTGGAAGAAGAAGAAGCCATATCAAGAAAATCAGAAAACTAGCTACATCAAAATTATAAAACTTTGATGCTTAATTTGCTACTTCTGCCTTCCATGAAGGATTATTTTCTAGCCATTGAATAAATGACATCCAATTAGTTTTTTATTTCTTTGTCTTTGTCTCTTTCATTTAATTTTCATCGCCAAAATATTCTTGCCGGCTATGAATATTTTACTCCCATTTCTCTTGTTTGACTTTTACGTAAGAGTTAATTCAATTATCTTATTATTAATGGAATATGTCGGAATGATTTCTTTGTCTTTTCTTACTCTAATTGATAATGGAAATATATTATATGGATATGTACTAGAAAGACAGTAAAAAAAAAATATATTCATCCAATGATTTTTCTTAACTCAGATAGAAAAGATTGATTGTAAATGAATTAATATTGCAGTTATAGCATTACTTAATTTTAAATGATAAATAAAATATTTTTATTTGAAAGGTCTTTTTTATTGTGAATAAGAATTTGGAATAAACTACTGAAAGAATTATACTAAGAATATGAACATTTAGAGTGTGGAGAAAAAAAATCAACTTACAAAAAAAAAAATCATAGTAATATAGTATACATAATTTAGAAAAAAAAGTCCAAAAACTTATCTCCTTGCAATTTAAACAACAAAATAATTTTCATTGTTTAACCTAAATCATAAAAAAAAAAATTTTATATAAGTACTTATCTTCCATAATCATACTTAATGCTTAGTTTTTCCTATGATTAATTTCATCTTGATAAGGGGTAGTACAGTCCTTACTCTCTCTTTAACCTCAATTTAATCCTTGAGATTCGCCCAAAACTTAATAAATTATTGCTCCACATCGAAACAACCATAGGCGGACCTATGCTTGGACCAGGTGGGGCTCAAGCCCCCACTCAAAATTTAAAAACTTTGTTATATCTCCTTAAGTTTCAAGAGTCATAAATATACCCTTGTATAAAAATTACTTTATTTTAACAAATATATCTTTATAAAATTACTTGATTTTAACAAATGTACCTTCTACCCTTAGATTCACTTTCAACTTTAGGTGTTATTTCTCTTAAACCTTCTTATTACTTTAGTCACACACACACACACACATATATATATTCAAAAATAAAAAAAAATTATCTAATTTTTAATTTATCTGAAAATTATTTTAAATATAATTAAATCTTAATTATTATATTTAGCTATATACTTATTTTAATTCTAAATTATGTGATGCCCCCTCTAAAGAAAATTTCTGGGTCCGCCATTAGAAACAACCTTGAGTTCTATAAGAGACAAAGAAGACACGGCATATTGGCACAGAAAATTTTTCCATATAACATTTTGGATAGATCAATCAGTCAGATAATTTTCAGATTTCACATCTTTTACTTAAAATACATTAAAAAAATTAAAAAAATGTAGGGTAGGGCTGAGCCAAAGCATAAAGCATACATATTCTTAAAATATTTTCAAATCACATTCCAATGGTATTCCAAGTGATGTAGCATTATCATTTTATTTACCACATCAGACCATAATTCATTTAATAAAAGCCATATCATTTGGACACATTATTATTAGGATAGGTTTTTGGAAGAGCATGGTTACTATTCAAGAAAACGTGATTACAAACTCTTGAATATAGCACTAATTAAAACTGTTTAACAAGCATTTATAAGCTAATCAACACGTTTTTTATTTAATGCTTCATTAAGTCACCCTTTAATTAAAGAGTAATATTTAGTTGAGTTCCAGAGATTAAGTTATAAAAAGAAAAGGGTTATCAAAAAAGTTGATCACTAAGTTAACAGTCATAAGCAAAATCTTCGTACAGAATATTTTCTCTAAAGGATTTACCAAAATCAAGTTTGATTGTCATCTATTTGAACAGGTCAAACGGTTAATTTGAATAGTTTATCACGTGGTAATCAATTATACAAATAATAAAATTTTGTTCTTCATCTTTATCTATTTTATCAATTTCAATAATAGGTGATTTTTTTCCCTTGAAATGAGTAAAAAGAGAACCTCAATAACGAAATATTAACTTCAATTTTTTTCACCCATTCCATCAATTTTTTTTAATCTCCGTACTCTTCCATTTGCTTGTCGAACGGTGAATTTAATGCCTGTCTCTGAACTGAGCTTACAAAATGGAAGAAGGCTCGCTGCATCCATCGGTATTTCTAAAGATTCAAGTGCAGTCTGATCTATCCGCTAGGAATTTTCAGAAACCTCAAGCCTGTTCAGGGGAATGTGGTGCAATAACTTCTGTAAAGGGGATATATAAAAGTCTGCATCCATCATGCCATGGCCGTGGAACAACTCCTGTACCACCCATGTCACCGATTCTTGTAGGAGCCCCATCAGAGAAACGCAATAAACACTTTCCCCTAGTTATAGGCACTATCATCAAGACGGCAAGTGCTCCCCTTGAGAGAGTGAAACTCACAATGCAATGCCAAAGTGAGATTGTCAAGACAGGTAGATTGTCTCATCCATACAAGGGAATAGGTGACTGCTTTGCTAGAATAATCCGAAATGAAGGCACCAATTCTCTTTGGAGAGGAAACGCTGTAAATATCATTGAATATTTATCTGACAAGGTAATTTTTTTTAACATTATTTGGTTTCGTATTTCTGTTGGGTGTTAATTTCATTCAATCCTGACCTTATTTCCTCAAATGTGAAAAACAGATCCTAAAAATTGGTTGTGGCAATTTGTTGAAGACTCAAATGAATCATAACAAAGATCACAAAGACGAGTACTGGAAGAGGGTTACTAAGAACTTGTCAATACTCTTTATTGCTAGTGGTGGATCTTTATTTCTATTTTATCCCTTGAGATATGCCCATACACGCCTAGCAACTGATATCAAGGCAGCGGGAAAGTCCAGCGAAAGACAATTTAATGGCCTAATTGATGTTTGCTGGAAAACCCTTAGAACAGATGGCACAATTGGACTTTACCGTGGATGTAGCATGGCATTTGTCCATTCCATATTGAGCAATGTAGTCTCCCAGGGAATGCAAGTTGCTTTAAGGCCACAACTACTTGGATTTCTTGGATTTCAGGTAAGACACATTAGTACCGATCAGGAAATGCTGGTTGATTTTCTTCAACTGTTTGCATAAATTAGCAAAAAGTTGTCTATTTATTATGTTTGCTTTATCCTGCAGCCTGATTCTCCAGGTGATGCAGTAGTAATATGTGGAATTCAAACTCTTGGTCAGCTTGTTACATACCCAATGGACACTGTGTATCATAGGATGATGATGAGATCAGGGGAAGCTGTCAAGTACAGGAGTTCACTTGATGCATTTTCCCAAATCGTGCGGTCGGAAGGTGTTGGTTCCCTTTACAAAGGTGCAATTGCTTTCGTTGTTAAAAGTGCTATTGTTTTTGGTGTTTTGTTCGGTTTCTTTAGCTTATTGACGACAACTGCGCCTGCGAAGAAGAGTAAATCCAATGAGGATTCTGACCAATCCGCTTCCGCTATTGTATCCCTTAAATGGAAGAGTGGCCGGGATAATGGCCAGGGTACGTAGCCACTGCTATATCACGATGGAAAATATTGATGCGAGAAATTTATTTCCTTCTACTTTTCTTAGTAAAACAGTATTCAATCTTTTTTTTTTTATAAACTTAATTCAAGTTTTTATGAACATTGTACTTTTATATTCTTGTCATAAACTGCTAAGATTCTGTACACATTTATTCTTAAAATGAATTTATGAAAAAACAAAAATAGAATTTGATGAATTACATGCTTTTCATACACAGGAAAAACAAGTAGTTCATGTACATATAATCTGGTCTTATTTGTATATCATTCTTTAATGTTTACGAAGTGTTGCTAATTAAGCCTCTTAATAAGCCCTATTTTAATAAAAATATATCTAATATTAAAATTTGCAGATATATTTTATATTATATCAATATATATAGATATATAAAATTATTGGAATTTCTTAAAAGCCTCAGGTTTGAAATATGTTCTAGTCATAACTATTAAACAAAAGACTATACAAATAGTTGTAATACAATAAACCAAAATTTTAAAATAAAAAAACTTATTGTTTCTTCATTATTGTCTTTCCAATGATCAAAATTCGTCCTCTATTATTTTAGAATCATAATATAAATATAAAGCATCACTTTCAAATTTATTTGATATAAGTAGTAAAAATAATGACCTTTAAGAGTTTGAGGAAAAAAATTTTGTAAATAAAGATACATGTAAGCATGTTACATAAGGTGCGCTTAGTATACCTATATCCTTTTTTTAGTGAACTAAACTCTTTTTTATTTTAATTGAAGTGGAGTTTATGAAGAGACTTTTGGGTATTTATATGACTAGTGTTCTGTAATTGGGAAAAAAAAAAGCATCTCAGACAACCAGCCCTAGGCGGTAATTTAAATGGGTTCAAATTTTGGCCAAATATTGGGCTTGTCCCCAAAATTTGGTTCTCTTGTTCTTCTTTTTTCTTCCTTTTATTCTGGTACAAGCAAGCTCGAGATTCATTCATGTGGCAAAATGATTAAGAAATTTTTTATTTTTTAATTTTCTTTTCAATGAAGCAAAGCAATCCTTCAATTACATTAAATAATAGAGTAATCCTTGAAACATTTTATAACTCAATTATAAATAATAAAAGATATTATTATCCTTGCTGAATGTTTACTTGCAAGAATATAGGTCTGAAAGATTGCTTAAGATTTTGAAGCTTCCTGGCTTTCCCAGGCTCATTCAAGCCATATCCATGCTTTTCTTAGAATAACATATTATACATATCTCAATTTGCATGATAAAGTATTTTTATTTGATCCTATTAGGATTTTTTCCCCTCATAAATTTTGAAATAAATATTATCCAATAAAATAAGCGGGTTTATTTACACTCTTCTAAAATACTTAAAAAAAATTTATAAGTAAAATTTACAACGTTTTATATCAACTTATAATTTTTTATCAGTAATGCTACACATACTACATTTATACAACTCTACGCATACAACATTATGTGGCAGCCTACATGACATTGCCACATCACCTTACTAAATTACGGGACTAATGTTAACTTAACTCGCGTAATTTCACGGAGATAAAACAGACGCCGTTCTCTCGACTTCTCTCAAACCTGCGCAGCTTCATTCACCCCTCGCCTGGCCGCTGCTCTCTCTAACTTCTCTCCTGAAACGGTAAATGTCTTAGATCAATTCTAATCGAGCCGACGTTAGCTCTTCTCCTCAAGTCAATCGGTGAGCTTCAACTTTTCGCGGTGTTTAATTTGGTAATGATCTATTTGAAGGGATCTCTACAATTTATAATTTTCATATTATATATATGTTTTTATATTTTGAAAGAAGTGTGATGCAACCCGTCAAAGAGCTAAGTGGGCTACTGGATGGCTAGTGATCAGATCAGTTATATCACTTTGTATAGAGTAGAGACAAAATAAAAAACATTACAATATTGAAGGTTTGAAATGGATCGAGTTCGTCACATCTATAATGTTATTAATTATAAAAGAAGAGGAAGTTAATTAATTAAATTAAACTTACATGAGATCGAGTTGCCTTCCAATTGAGAATGAACGACTAGAATCGTTCCTCCTTGAATTTTATATTGTTGGTTAGGAATGTGGGGAGTTTAGGTTTTCTTTCGTCTTGTCTTTTTGTTGTTAAAATTTTATTTCTTCTTGTAGCCATCTCTAACCTGTCAAGCTTTTGCAATACCACAATCAAAATCAAAGGCTAGCTAGCTTTTTTTTTCTTTTTTAATTTCAATTCACGGATAAGCTAAAGTTGATTTTTTGACTTTGCTATAGCTGGAATTGAAGCTCGGATGGGAGTGATGTTTTACATGGAATTGGGAGGTATGAATAAGCTAGGAACTCTGTTTAGAGTGCTGTAGCAAAACTTAGATTAAGTGGGGAGAGAAAGTTGGCCTTCTTTGGAGTTGTATTGAACCAGATGGGATTGGCTTGTGTATAGATGTTCAAGATACATGAGGCTGCCGAGCTGTTTGAAGAAGCAAGGGTCATACTGGAGCAAGAGTGTGGACCACGTTACCAAAATACTCTTGGATTATATAGCAATCTTGTAGCAACTTATGATGCTATGGGAAGGTAATATATTATCAAAAGTTATTCAGCTTTTCGTTCATTGTTTGGACTTCCACTATCAAATGTGTTGATTGGATTGTATTGGTATCTTATCTTGTCACCAAAAGTGGCAAAGCTGAATTTCCCAGTTCGCCATATATCCCATAATAGAAACGAGTCCCCTGAGATGTCATCGCATTTTCATGGTAGAGTTACAGAGGGATAGGTCCCACTAGAGAACCTTATCTCTTCATCAGACGTGCCATCTATTTAGGGAATTTGAGTAATATAATGATATATAATTTTTTAAACCATCTCTAACCTACCAATTTTATTGCTCTTCTCAATCTTTCGAAATACAAAGTTGATTTGTGTTCTGATGTCATATGACCGCAGGGGAGGATAACCGTGAATATTGTTTCCCGTGCTCTGTCAGAACATGATAGGGTTGGAGTATTTTCAGCTACAAAATTTGAGTAATGTCCTTCTATCCTACTATGAACAGGGATAAATCAATTACATGAAACAAAAGTTATTAACAGGACATTTTACAAGCACAAATATTTCAATTTGCTAATTTTCTCATTACTATAGTATGTCAAAATTGTATTGTTTTCGTAACAATACAAACTAGTAGTTTTTCCTATAGTTTTTCAGATAGCAATAAAATTATTTTGTTTTTCCCAGCTCTTTAACCAGTGATGGAAATGACTCACGAGAACAAACACCATATATGTTCTCAGTCCCCAATGAAGGTATGCAATATTTAGGTGTGTTTTTAGAAAAATTTGATTGCCAACTAGAATGAAGATGATGTTGGATGTTTCTGTTACCATAGAAGTAGGCAAATTATTCCAATCGAAATTATGCCAACACATGCAAATCTAATTTGAGATGTCAGCTTATTGATCAGCAAGTGGATTTTTCCTTTGCACTTTTTGAAGAGGATTGTCAAATGTGAGTTCACGAAGCTTTTAGCAATTCTATTTTTGTTAGCTAGATTTCTTGAACTTATCAATACATCACTGACATCGTAATTTGTCAAACATCGGGTATTGCTATTTTCGTTCACCTACCGCAAAATTTCCAGTACTCCAGAATGATGTGTGGTAAAGTACATGTAATCTCACGATAACACGGTAGTGTTAGCCCTAAGGCTATATGATAATTTTGATGATAACAATACACATTGATTAATTGAGATTTACTAACATGTTTATTTATGTGCAAGAGTAAGATCATTGAAATAATTTTAAAATCAAGAAGAGGCTTATTAAAATGAAGTGTTGAAGCTAAGGAGAAGACTACATGTTAAAGGCACCAAAGTTTAAGAACAAGGATTGACTCAAGGAATGTGACACATGAGCAATGTTCAATCAATTGGTCATATATATCTCTACAAATATCCAAATGACGTGATTCTTGAGCCTTTGGAAAGCTTACTCAATTTATAACATTTCATATGTTTTAATGAAATTCAAATTTCAAGTGCAAGGATGTCCAAATCATCATGCAAGTTGAAAGACAAATGGAAGCAGCTGACATGAGCACCGAATACTCCTTTGGACATATCTTGAGCTAGAAAAATCAAAATGACTTGATTCATATGGAATTGGAAAGAGGACTTAATGAAGAACATTTCATATGTTTTGAAGAAATTCAAATTTCAAACAGAAGGCTAACATAATTGACATGCAATTCGATGGACTGACACAGAAAAGAGAAATCAACTCATTTGAGCACCGAATGATGTTTTGTCCATATCTTGAGTTAAAGATATCCAAATGACTTGATTCTTATGGCATTGGAAAGATGATTCAATGGAAAAGATTTCATATTCTTTGAAGAAATTCAAATTTCAAACAGAATGCTGGCATAATACACATGCAAGTCAGTGGTTGACACATGGAAGAAAAATCAAGTCACATGAGCACCGAATGGTGTTTTGGCCATATCTTGAGCTACAGATATCCAAATGACTTGATTCTTGATGCGTTGGAAATATTATTCAAATTTTCAGATATTTTATGTTTTGCATATTTTCAAATTTCAAACAGAACATTGACAAAAGTGCTAGACAAAGTTCGGTTCCTTATGGTGGACAGAAAATTTGGGAGATGGTGTCTTCACTTGATTGAAGTTCATCTCTTTGCTCTTATAAAGGAGCCATTCTGGTCGTCCATGTCAGTATCAACAAGGTAGCAAGATAAGCATGTTTATCAAGCAACACGGACCTAAACCAAGTAGTAAAATACATCAACACATATGGTTAGGTAAGTCATGCACGGTTTGAATATTCTGATTGGGAAAGAACATCTATCAATCAGTTGTAGAGCGCAACTAGCTATAGTAAAAAATTAGTTGTAAAATCTATGCAAGAGCATTCTTTGTTCTTATATTGTGTGAGAGTGAGATCTTCTTGTAAAGGATAAAAGATATCCTTGAGAGAACTCTTTCCTTGGTGAGGTTTGTTCATCAAGAAGAACTCTTGGTGTGGTGTTATCAAGAGTTGAAGGAAAAAAAGTCTTGGTGAAGTTGTTCATCAAGCAAGTTGTAAAGTATTCTACAACTTAGTGGAAAGCCTAGCTTGTGGAGGAGCTAGGAGCCCGTGGACGTAGGCAAGGTTTGCCGAACCACGTAAATTGAGTTTGCACTCTCTCTATCCCTTTCCTCTTTACATTTACGTGCACTTGTGATTGTTCATCATTATTATTCTTTTGATTGCATCTTTGATAAATTCTAATTTCATCTTCTTCACCTTTATTCTCAAATAAAAAGTGAACTAATTTTTGATATTTCAAGAAAAGTTTTCTAAATCCGTTTTGATAAATAAAAACCCAATTCACCCCCCCTCTTGGGTTGCCATACCTGGGTCAACAAGTGGTATCAGAGTAAGGTTGCTCAATTTTTTAAATCATAATCGATTTTTGAGCTATGGCAACTTTTAATTCAATTTCATATGTTGAGGGACTTTCTATCTCTAGACCTCTATTTTTTAATGGAAGTGATTACTCTTATTGGAAAACTAGAATGAGTATTTTCTTGAAATCTTTTGATTATGATTTATGGTCTATTGTTTTGGCAGGACCTTTTGTTCCTACCAAAATTGAAAATGGAGAAAGCATGCTTAAAGAACCTAAAGAGTTTAGTGAAGATGATAAAAAGAAATTGAGTTTGAATGCTAAAGCTATGAATGTGTTATATTGTGCTCTATATAGAAATGAGTTTAATAGAATATCTACTTGTTCTACGGCACAAGAAATATGGCACACACTTGAAGTAACTCATGAAGGAACTAGTCAAGTTAAAGAATCCAAAATTAGTCTGCTAGTTCATAGTTATGAGCTTTTTAAGATGAAATCGGATGAATCAATTTCTGAAATGTTTACTAGATTTACGGATATTATTAATAGTTTGAAATCTCTTGGTAAATCTTTTTCTAATGTTGAAATGGTGAGAAAGATTCTTAGGTGTCTACCAAAATCTTGGGAGCCAAAGGTGACGGCAATTCAAGAAGCAAAGGACCTCACCAAACTACCATTAGAAGAACTTATGGGTTCTCTCATGACTCATGAAATCACTCTGAAGGAGAATGAAGAAGATTTCAAGAAAAAGAAAAATATCGCTTTCAAATCTTCAACAAAAGAAGATGATGAGTCCAACGATGAAGGAGATAATGAAGATCTTGCATTCATCACAAGAAAGCTAAAAAGGATGATTAGAAGAAACCAAGGATTCAAGAAGAACTCTAGAAGGGAGTACAAAGGGCAAAGCTCAAAGCAAGATAAAAAAAATGATCAAGTTATTTGCTATGAGTGCAAGAAACCGGGACATGTAAAGATGGATTGTCCTTACTTCAAAAGTCAAAACAAGAAATCCAAAGCAATGAAAGCCACAAATTGGGATGATAGTGAAGCTAGCTCTATCGAAGAAGAAGATTGCGAAGTGGCAAACATGTGCTTCATGGCTTTAAGTGACGATGAGGTAAGTATTCTAAACTATGATCCTAAACTTTCATATGATAAATTACTTGAAGCATTCCAAAATTTACATGTGCAAATTGATAAGAAAAACTCAAAAATCAATGCTTTCAAAAAGAAGTCAAAAATCATGTTATCTCAATTAGAAGAGTTGGTGGAAATAAATGAAGCTTTAGAACATGAAAATGAAATTTTAAAGCAAAAAGATTTTGAAAGTTTGGAAAATCAAATACATTTATTAAAAACTGAAAATGACATTTTAAAACAAAAGGATTTTGATAAATTAGAGAAAGAAAATGTTATTTTGAAAAAGGAAAATAATGACTTAAGAAATATTATTGATAGTTTTACAAAAAGCAAAAAAAATTTGAATTCTATGTTACAAAACCAAAGGTGTGTTTTTGATAAAAGAGGCTTAGGATATAAACCTCATAAAAATCAAAAGTATTTTAAAAATTATTTTGCTCATGCATCTTTTAGGAATAATCCTAATCATTCATGTACTTATTGTGGAAGAAAATGACACAATATGCATTCTTGCTCCATTAAAAGAAATCCTAATTTGAAACAAATATGGGTTCCAAAAAGTATCATAACTAACCCCCCAGGACCCAAGAACTTTTGGGTACCAAAAAGTTACTCCTTGAATGTTGATTGTAGAGACAAAGGAGTGGCAAACACAAGTGGTACTTAGATAGTGGATGCTCAAGGCATATGAACGGAGATGCCTCCAAGTTCTCAAGATTAATCATGAAGAAAGGAGGATATGTGACCTTCGGTGATAATGCCAACGGAAGGGTAATCGGACATGGTGATATTGGTAACCCTTCTTCACCTATTATTAAATATGTTTTGCTTGTTCATGGTTTAAAACATGATTTGATTAGCATTAGTCAATTGTGTGATAAGGGATATTTTATTATTTTTGAGCCTAATAGATGTGTGATTAAGGATGTTAGTAATAATAAGACATTATTTGTTGGTAATAGATGTGGTACTATTTATACAATTGATATTGATGTTAATGATCATGTAGAAAATTGTTTCATTGTTAATCATGATGCTTGGTTATGGCATAGAAGGTTAGGTCATGCTAGCATGGACACAATTTCAAAAATTCTAAAAATGATTTAGTTGATGGTCTTCCAAAAATAAAATTTGAAAAGGATAAAATTTGTGATGCTTGTCAATTTGGAAAACAAGTGAGAACTTCTTTTAAACAAAAGAATTTTATTTCAACAAATAAACCTCTACAATTACTTCATTTGGATTTATTTGGACCATCAAGAACTCAAAGTCTTGGTGGAAAGTATTATTTTTTTGTTATTGTGGATGATTATTCAAGATTCACTTGGGTGTTATTCTTGAAAACTAAAAATGAGGCCATACAAGCTTTTTCCAAATTTACAGTCCAAAATCAAAAAGGGCATTCTATTGTATCCATTAGAAGTGATCATGGTGGTGAAGTAGACAATGTTGCGTTTGAAAATCTTTGTGGTGAAAATGGTTTTGAACATAATTTTTCCGCACCTAGAACTCCACAACAAAATGGTGTTGTTGAGAGGAAAAATAGAACTATCCAAGAAATGGCTAGGACCATGTTACTAGAAAATAATTTGCCAAAATATTTTTGGGCCGAAGTCGTTAATACCGCATGCTTTATAATCAATAGAGTCCATGTTAGAGCTTTAATAAGAAAACTCCTTATGAACTTTGGAAAGGAAGAAAACCCAACATTGGATTTTTTAAAGTTTTTGGATGTAAATGTTTTATTTTACACTAAGGATAACCTTGGAAAATTTGATGCAAAAGCCGATGTTGGAATTTTTGTTGGCTACTCCAACCATAGTAAAGCATATAGAGTTTTTAACAAAAGACTCTTACTATTGAAGAATCTATGCATGTTGAATTTGATGAAACTAATGTTATTTCTTCAAAGAATTTAGATGATGATATTGTTGAGGTAGAAAGGCAAATCAAGGAATCAAGGCTTAATAAAAAGAGCCAAGATGAATTACAACTTCAACAAGAAAAGCTTGAGGAAGTAAATGATTCTTCCCAAGAATTACCAAAGGAATGGAGGTATGCAAAAGCTCACCCTAAGATCTCATTATTGGTGAACCATCACAAGGTATGAAAACTAGATCTTCTTTTAAGAACTTTTGTAATCATTTTGCTTTTGTCTCTCAATTTGAACCAAAATCTTTTAAAGAAGCCGAAAATGACGAAAATTGGATTTTAGCTATGCAAGAAGAATTGAATCAATTTGGGAGAAATCAAGTTTGGGAATTAGTCCCTAGACCTAAAAATCATTCTATTATAGGCACTAAATGGATTTTTAGAAATAAAGTAGATGAAAATGGCACCATTATTAGAAACAAAGCTAGACTTGTTGCTCAAGGATACAATCAAGAAGAAGGTATTGAGTATGAGGAAACCTTTGCACCGGTTGCTAGATTAGAATCAATTAGAATGTTGTGTGCATTTGCATGTTATAAAAAGTTTACATTATATCAAATGGATGTCAAAAGTGCATTTTTAAATGGTTACATTATGGAGGAAGTATATGTAGAGCAACCTCTAGGTTTTCAAAATCAAGATTTTCCAAACCATGTTTTCAAACTCAAAAAGGCACTTTATGGCTTGAAACAAGCACCAAGAGCATGGTATGATAGATTGAGCAAATTTCTCATTGATACTGGTTTCGAAATGAAAAAAGTTGATACTACTCTTTTTGTTAAAACAAAAAATGATGATTTATTAATTGTTCAAATCTATGTTGATGATATGATATTTGGTGCTACCAATGTCTCTATGTGTGAGGAATTTTTGAAGTGCATGCAACAAGAATTTGAAATGAGCTTAATGGGAGAATTAAATTTCTTCCTTGGACTTCAAATCAAGCAATCATAGATGGGATCTTCATTAATCAAGCTAAATACACAAGAGATCTTCTCAAGAAGTTTGGCATGGATAATTCAAGGACATATAACACACCTATGGGTAAATTAACCAAGCTTGACAAAGATGAGAAAGGAAAAGATGTTGAGGTAACAAAATATCGAGGTATGATTGGCTCTCTTTTGTATTTAACTGTTAGTAGACCTGATATTATGTTTAGTGTGTGTATGTGTGCTAGATTTCAATCTTGTCCAAAGGAATCTCACCTTAAAGCTGTCAAAGGATATTTAGATATCTTCTTGGAACCATAAATCTAGGTCTTTGGTATCCTAAGTGTGATAATTTTGATCTAATTAGTTATTCGGATGCGGACTTTGCTGGAAGTCCTCTTGATAGAAAGAGCACTAGTGGCTCTTGCCATTTTCTAGGACATGCATTAGTCTCATGGTTTAGTAAAAAACAAAATTCTGTTGCCTTATCAACCGCGGAAGCCGAGTATATTGCAGTAGGAAGTTGTTGTGCACAATCTCTTTGGATGAAACAAATTTTAAAAGATTATGGTGTGGTATTTGATCATATTCCCATCAAATGTGACAATACAAGTGCCATCAACATTTCAAAAATCCCATACAACACTCTAGGACTAAGCATATAGAGATTAGACATCATTTTATTAGAGATCATGTGCAAAAAGGTAATATTTCTTTAGAATTTGTTCCCACCGAGAAACAATTAGCCGATATATTTACTAAAACCCTTAGTCAAGATAGATTTAGCATAATTAGAAGAGAATTAGGCATGTTGGATATGTCTTAATTTTGCTTTAATATGATAGCATATGTTAAGGGGGAGAATATATTTAGGAGGAGTAGTTAATTTGATTACATTTTTTTTTTATGATAACAAAAGGGGGAGAAATAGTTGGATTGCTTATATTCATAACAAGTGCTATTCTTTTTGCTTATTGTTGATTTTATTTTCATTCTTGATTTAGATTATATTTTAAAGCAATCAATGGTTTGTCATCATCAAAAAGGAGGAGATTGTTAGCCCTAAGGTCTCCTTTTAAAAAAAAACAACCCCATGGGGGGAAATTTAAATTTTTTTTTGTTTTTTTTTTTGAATGAATAACATACACTTGATTATTGAGATTTTACTACATGTTTAATTTATGTGCAAGAGTAAAGATCATTGAAATAATGTTAAAATCAAGAAGAGGCTATTACAATGAAGTGTTGAAGCTAAGGAGAAGACTACATGTTAAAGGCACCAAAGTTTAAGAACAAGGATTGACTCAAGGATGTGACACATGAGCAATGTTCAATCAATTAGTCATATATATCTCTACAAATATCCAAATGATGTGATTCTTGAGCCTTTTGAAAGCTTACTCAATTTATAACATTTCATATGTTTTAATGAAATTCAAATTTCAAGTGCAAGTTGTCCAAATCATCATGCAAGTTGAAAGACAAATGGAAGC
This sequence comes from Boswellia sacra, assembly GCA_013180625.2. Taxonomy (NCBI): domain Eukaryota; kingdom Viridiplantae; phylum Streptophyta; class Magnoliopsida; order Sapindales; family Burseraceae; genus Boswellia; species Boswellia sacra. Next base: position 5,296 of record SNVD02000885.1, on the reverse strand, counting down.
AGCTGACATGAGCACCGAATACTCCTTTGGACATATCTTGAGCTAGAAAAATCAAAATGACTTGATTCATATGGAATTGGAAAGAGGACTTAATGAAGAACATTTCATATGTTTTGAAGAAATTCAAATTTCAAACAGAAGGCCAACATAATTGACATGCAATTCGGTGGATTGATACAGAGAAGAAAAATCAACTCATTTGAGCATCGAATGATGTTTTGTCCATATCTTGAGTTAGAGATATCCAAATGACTTGATTCTTATGGCATTGGAAAGATGATTCAATGGAAAAGATTTCATATTCTTTGAAGAAATTCAAATTTCAAACAGAATGCTGGCATAATACACATGCAAGTCGGTGGTTGACACATGGAAGAAAAATCAAGTCACATGAGCACCGAATGGTGTTTTGGCCATATCTTGATCTACAGATATCCAAATGACTTGATTCTTGATGCGTTGGAAATATTATTCAAATTTTCAGATATTTTATGTTTTGCATATTTTCAAATTTCAAACAGAACATTGACAAAAGTGCTAGACAAGATTACGGTTCTTATGGTGGACAGAAAATTTGGAGATGGTGTCTTCACTTGATTAAGTTCATCTCATTTGCCTATAAAAGGAGCCATTCTCCCATGCATTCAACAAGTGCAAGAGAAGCATTTTATCAAGCAAAAAGCCAAGAGAAATATCAAGTTTATAGAGCTTTTATATTCTTTATCTACTCTTTGAAGAGAGTTATACTTTTGTTGTAAAAATTATCTTTGTTCTTGTATTGTGGTGAGAGTGAGATCTTCTTGTAAAGGATAAAAGTTATCCTTGAGAGAACTCTTTCCTTGGTGAGGTTGTTCATCACGAAGAACTCTTGGTGTGGTGTTATCAAGAGTTGAAGGAAAAAAGTCTTGGTGAAGTTGTTCATCAAGCAAGTTGTAAAGTATTCTACAACTTAGTGTAAAGCCTAGCTTGTGGAGGAGCTAGGAGCCCGTGGACGTAGGCAAGGTTTGCCGAACCACGTAAATTGAGTTTGCACTCTCTCTATCCATATACTCTTTACATTTACTTGCACTTGAGATTGTTTATTATTGCTATTCTCTTGATTGCATCTTAGATAACTTCTATTTTCATCTTCTTCACTTCTATTCTCAAAAGAAAAAGTGAAATAATTTTATCTTTCAAGAAAAGTTTTATAAATTCGTTTTGATAAATAAAACCCAATTCACCCCCCCTCTTGGGTTGTCATACCTGGGTCAACAGGTAGCACTAATTGAACTAGGGTGTTCAAATGTTGTGATTAATTTACTTGATTTTGATTTGAAATGCACTTAATTTTGTTTTAAAAAAAGCATCATTGTAAGAATGTTTTTGGTTACAGGACCAATTATTTGGGTATTATCCTTTCTAGTAGAGTTTCACAAATTGGTTATGAATTGCCAATTGAATATTAAGAGACTACATGGCTAGACTTGAGCCCTATTTTAAACTCATGTTTGTTCGCTAGTTTTTCCAATGTGGAATGTGTATTTCATCTGGCATCGCCATCTGATCTTGTTCTGAGATTGTTGCTTATTTATTATTTTATTCTTGTAGGATGTGAACTTATCAAAATATTCATGGAAGATCACGAGAGGAAATTGAGAAGGTCTGGACTTCATGATAAAAACAGACGGAAAGATTTTAGAAGTTTTTTTGTTTACTAAATAGTATTAGGTTTAAGTTGTAATAAAATGTGACACTCTTACAGAGGCTGCTTGTCAATGTTTGAAAGATGGTTCTTCTTTGTAATTTTACTATAAAAGTTTCGAGTTCTAGCTTATGAGATTTGATTCATGTGTTGAATTGTTATGTAAATATATTTTCAAATGAAAGCTTTTAGGTGATTGGAATTGAATTATTGTCTTCTTGTCAAGTTCATTAGCATCTAACATTCGATAGAGTCCATTGTTCAACCAAATTAAGAAATAAAAGAAATTATAATGTACTTGAGACGTATGTAAATTACATGGCTATTGTAGATATGTAATTAACTTTCCACAAACTACAACTGTTCTTATGCAATACTAAATTCTTTGGGAATGCAATTGTCTAAGAAATCTTGAGAAATCGTCAATATTTAAATCCCTCCCTATCCTTTCTTTTTAACAAACTCTAGTTTGGATCATGTACTATACTCGTAATATTACTGTCTTAGTGTAGTGTACAATTGCTTATTGTTAAAAACGCTTTCCAAACAATACCTTGGATAGAACATACTGATGCTTGACCATGCATTAATACTATACATGACACAATCGACAGACCCGAATTAGTTAATTAGCAAATAACCAAATTAGTTAACCAATTGTTCCAACTCTACATTATTTTTATCTTGCTGCATAATTGAGAGATGAGATCCAAAACATATTGACATATAAGAGAAATTCCAATACTCAATTTGAGAAGAAATCTTAAAATATAAAGCGTAAAATATAAATATAGGCACATAGAAATTGTATTGTTGTTATTTAGTTTAGGCAAACCTCAATAGTAATAGTATTATGAATTTTTTATTAAAACAAAAAAAAAAATTGATGGGAACACCTACTCACGGGATGACATAATAAGCCTCAACCCTCAACAAAAGTCTATACAAAATACAAAATTTAATTAAAAAATAAATAGAAGGCAATGTAAATTAAATAAAATTATATTGAATAAAATAAAACAACTCTATAATCATTGGTAACTGAAACATTAACAAATAAGTAAACTAGAAAATCATAATCACTTGTCCACTTCATTGCCTTTATTATCTTGTCACAAGTTTAGATGAGCCTGTAAATGAAATGTGTATTATTAAATAAAATCAATAATATAATTAAACAACAAAAAAGTGTATAACATATATATACCTCAAAAATATATAACATATATATACCTCAATAAAAATGTTTTCCTGTGAATCAATTATATCTCTGTTGTGACAAGCATTATGTAAATTGTTAATTTTTGAAGATTCACCACCTTTGATTCCTTTCTGATCCTTTAGAATTAAAAATAAAAAATTGTTGGTGATAGTAACAGAATAATAAAACTGGAGTACAAAAAAAATTAACAAGATTATAAATTTAATATTTCATACCTTCAGTTCTTTTGGGTCATTCAACTTTTGTCGCTTTGTTTTCTATTTAGTTTTTCAAATAATTTGCTCAACCTTAGATTGCTTCCTTTTAAATGGAGGACGACCCTCACTTCGAATTGCCTGTGGAGAAAGAATTTTATAATTTTTGTTTGAAGTACCATCAACTTCCTCAACATCTTTTTTATCATCAACTATTTTGATGTTGCATTCCTTACCGCCACCACCACAACTCTCAGTCGACCTCAATTTATCTTTGATTTCTTTAATTCCATCTATAACCATCTTGCACTTATCCTCACTTTCAGATGCTAAGTCTGCCATATCATAAAACAAGTTACGTACATCTTATCGAATCGACACCCTTCAGGTTTGATGCTCAAATTATCATAACTTATTTTCACCTTGGTATGACATCTTTTCACATCTTTTCTCTATCGCCTTAAAAACTATTTAGATGGAACATGAAAAAAAATTTTATGAACAAGCACAACAATTGCATGCCGTCATAAAATTCCTCTAAATTCAAACAATTGACAATTGCATTTAACATTAACGTCAATCTCATTTGAGCAAACCATAAAAGAAACACGACGTTGACTTGCTCCAATCATTTTATCTTCATTGACTACGAATTCCAAAGTGGAATCATTCTCTTTACATGTAGACACTTCACAATAGAGCTTAGCTGTTAACTCTTGCTGGAACTCTTTGAATTTTGCTGTTGTATAAGCATCTTGAAATTGCTTCTCCATGGCATAATGAGTTATACAAGGGATATGTGCGTTGAAGGACTAAAATCATCTTGACTTTCCTTTTCTACCTTATCTCGTAGAGCATTCTCATATTGTTCCACAAATTGCTTTAAGGTAGTTTTTGAATGAACATATCCATCAAAGAAAGCATGCATACTTTCACTACGTTGAGTAGTAGACATGCCTGCCCAAAAAGTATTCTTTACAAATGCTGGGACCTAACGTCTCTTTTCATTATATAATCCTTGTAACCAATTATTATTACAAAGATTATATTTTCCAATGAAGCCATTCCAGCATTCTTCAAACTCATCAGGTGTTAATGAATCATACACCACATTTTGGAGTGTAAATTTAATGGATTCATAACGCTTATAACCCTTCAATTTCTGAGGCAATTTCTTCATTATATGCCATAAGCACCATCTATGTCTTGTTTCTGGAAAAACAATTTCAATTGCATTTTGCATAGCTTTATCTTGATCAGTGACTATGGCATTTGGAGCACAACCAAGCATACATGTAAGCCAAGATTGAAAATGCCAAACAAATGTGTCAGTGTCTTCGTTGGAGATTAACCCACACCCTAATAGTATAGATTGTCCATGATGATTGACCCCAATAAAGGAAACAAATGGCATATCATATTTATTTGTTAAATACGTAGTATCAAATGTAACCATGTAACCAAACTCCTTATACGCAACTCTACTCCTTGCATCTGCCCATAGAACATTCTTCAATCGACCTTCTGCATCCAAATCCATTGTATAAAAAAAAAATTGAATTTTCACCTTGCATTTTCAAAAAATACTTTTGTATTGCAGAAGCATCACCATCCCGAAGTCGTAAACGCCTTATTTTGTCCAAATAATTTCTACAATCTTTTTCTAAAAAAGACAAATTCTCATGTCCACCTGCGTCAACCACCAAAGAATTAAAATTCTTATTCACCCTAATCGCAGATTTGTCATTTAATTCTAGTTTCCTTTGAATATGTGGCTTTAGAGTTCTGTTAGCCCAAAAGTATCGAGCTTTTCCTGGCGTACTAAGCTCATGGTTATGATCAAGTACAAGGGAAGACACTATTAGGGCATATACATGCACCAAGTCTGGCCTTACAGTCAGTTTTTGTAACTGGATGCATTTTCCAGGCATTTCTAGCATGAGATTCTCCCTTACCATTACGGGAACAACATATAGTTATATTTCTCAATTCCCCATCATTGCCCTTTCTTGAAGATCTAATGCTTACTTCAAATCCCATTTTATTTCCATAGCCTATGTAATATTCTAAGATTTTATCAACCGACTCAAAAACCATCCCAATCTTGAGTTCATCTACTTTTTCTTCTCCATTATCCTAATTCATAAAGTAAAATAATGCAAAAAATTTAAATGTAGTCATACCTAAAAGAAGTAA